>OX465587.1:47668160-47882953 GCA_950022655.1 Alentia gelatinosa | reverse complement strand
AGAGTAAATACGTAGTATTACAGGGGGTAGTTTCAGAAATTCAATAGGACCCTTTGCAATATTTTATTATAATCTTATCACTTTAGACACTTGGCCAAGTTCTTCACGTGGCCTCATTCTGAAATGTAAAACTAGAGGGTTACTGAAGCTTTTGGTACTACACAAATTGGTTCCGATTCTGGAAAAGCATCAACTTCACACGGCCAACAATATAAGACAATACCCGAGAGAGACTCGACGTTTGAAACTCGCTGGTATATCAATATGAACTCCCTGTATATATATATGATTCAGGACAATACATGTATCTGGAGGCTACGGACAATACAGGGATGACTGCGGCCCTCCGCACGGCCTACCTGCGGATACCGACCGACCTGCCCTACTGTCTGCGGATGTACTACTCCATGGTGGGCGACGAGACACACATGGGAACCATCAAGGTAAGTACGACTCTGGGTGCGGAAAGACGAGATCAGAGTGATTAGGCAGGACCCTGGCAATAGAAGAGGGCGTGCACCTCACTGGGTTATGGGGAGGTGTATCTCCAGTAGAGGTCTGGCACTTATCTAGACTGGTAATAAGGCCTAATCGGCTTAACGTTAGGAACTCGAACCCAACATGCTTGCGAATATTAAAGGTAAAGCATATTGTATGGGCGATAGTTGTATTCATGAAGTAGAATTGTTCAAGTCTTTGATTATGGACAATGTTAAGAAATAAAAGTACTTTGCAACACGTGGCCTTACCCTAAGGTACCCCCAGTAGAGGTGTGACACTTATCTATCCTGGTATAAAGGCCTAATCGGCTTAACGTTAGGAACTCGAACCCAACATGCTTGCGAATAAGGTAACGCATATTATATGGGCGATAGTTGTATTCATGAAGTAGAATTGTTCAAGTCTTTGATTATGGACAATATTAAGAAATAAAAGTACTTTGCAACACGTGGCCTTACCCTAACGCCTAAAAGGCCCAGGAATCACAGCGAGGAGGGGTGATGTTCGTAGGGGGAGGCATAGGATACAGGGACTGAAGCCAGTCTATTCATAAAGCTACCCCTACTATAATCCTTTGTCAGCCCCTTTGTACAAGTTTCCCCTCTGCATGTGCAGGTTAGCCATGTATAAGGCCAAACATGCTGGCCTCATACAATGTCTGGCCTTGTTTGAGCCGGCTCGTCACAGGCCTAACATGCACAGAGGACAAGCTTGAGAATAGTATTATGTAAAGGGGCTTACAGGGGCTTAAGATGGATTCTGGCATGGCAGGACATTTCATAACTGGAGGATTAGCATGTGGCTTGTTGTCACCACTTGCTTGGTATTGATTGAAAGAAATCCCATATGGTTCCCTGACTTCAATGATATTTGAATCATGTTTTAGAATGGAAAATATCGTTCATATCATGGACTAACATTGTAAGCTATCATCTTTATAACATGTTGCAAGAATAGCTAGATTTCTCTTCCATCTGTACCTTTTTCAAGGTGCAGCGCCGTGAGACGAACAAGAAGCCGACGGAGATGGCTGTGTTTGATTCGACGACGCCTGAGATGTGGACGATGGCCATTGTACGGTTGGGCAGTGGAGTCTTCCAGGTGGAGATATGGGGGAAGGTGGGCAGCGGCTCACGTGGGGACATGGCCATCGACGATGTGCAAATTGGGCAATGTGAAACGTTCAGTGAGTTGAGTTTTGTGATCCACCATTTATGTATTGGTTGGTGGTTTTAGGAAGAAACTACAGGCAGAATTATTAAGGCAACTGTGTAGTTGAATAAGAACCTTCAACATCCTTCCAAACATGAAACTTATTATAGTTTAACTCTTTGAACCCAGTCTTAGCAGAATTGCAAGTCTTATTGCCATCACCACCTCTCCCTAATCCCTAGAGTTCACCAAATTCTCTTCAAATACAAATATCCTTCATTATTGTTATTCCTCCTTTCCTTTAAACCGGTCGGGCGTTTTCCCTCCATAGTTCCTCGTTGCTATGAGTTCCTGCACCTCGTCCATTTGGCTTTCAGAGAAGAACTGTATGGAGTCGCTGACTGGCGCCGAGTACATGGGGTACCAGGCGACCAGCAGCTCCGGGGCCGCATGCGTCCGCTGGGACGCCGCGCTCACCGCTGCCGAGGCGGAGAAAATGATCTTCCCAGATGAGAACATCACACAGGCGGCTAACTACTGTCGTAACCCGAACCGCCAGGCCGCCCCATGGTGCTACGTGGCGACTGACACGTCCACGACCTATGTCAAGGAGACGTGCTCGCTCCAATACTGCCGTGTGTATTTCTATATTAAAGATTTGTGTAAATATATATATGAAGTGTTTATATGTACTGTATATGAACAAAAGCATCTACCCGATAGAATAATTATACATAAATAGGTGTGGGTGGGTGGGTAACCTTTGTTTGTGCGTATATATGTGACGAATGAAGCATGGTGGTGTTTTCAAAGACGGTGGAAATAGGTGATATCCCAAATATTATCATGAAAGGCTATTTAACGAAATATAGAGTTTACGCTCTAGCATTTCCGGTTTATTAATGTATCTGTTATACAACATTATCTGATGTTACCTGAGGTTATATACATGTAATTTTGTTTTATGAATATCGTCTTGGTTTGATATGCATACATGTAGGGCCCTACATAGATATCCGGTATGCTATTGCCAATGTATATCTTAGACATATTTACTTCTCACCATTTACAAACATGATGCCATCCACAGGGTCAATATCCCCGCATTCGTTGTCCAAAGCGCCCCTAAGGTCACATAAAATAGCATATTACAATAGTGGTCCTAAAGCCACAATCGTCAGATGCTTAGCCATTTGAGAGTAAATCTTGAGAATACTCTAGATAACATGATGTGATCGTACATCAATATCAATTATTAGTGATGCTAATATGGGGTGACAATAGCAGAATCTCAGAAAAGCAGAGTAGAATCCTTAGAATCAGGGTGGTTAACATATATATCATCCACCTAATACAGAGCCTCCATACTAAACCTATAAAGTCTATTCAGATCGCTACTGAGTAGAATACGGCTTCCTGTATTCTATTACTTAGTAGAATACGGGAAAAAGTCCCAAGCGCGTAAAGTCGTGTCTGAGAATATCGCAGGGTACTTTGTCTTTCCTTTGATAACTTATATTCTAAATGCTGAATAATAAATACAACATTACCATGATGTTGATCTACATGGTTATATTCTCCGAGTATAGTTGACACTACCCAATATCCTCGCATTCGTTTGGATATAACTATGCGGCAACTACTCGGAAAATACGACCGTGCAGATATATATATGCGCATGTATTAAAACGGCTTTTATGCAAAGAACACAAGGTTTTACTTGATCCGAATTTTCTTTTCGTTTAATGCTATACCCTTCTTCTTGTTTTACATGTCTGTGTTCTTTTCTCTACAGCATGCAACCCCGAACAGTTTACATGCTCGAGTGGTCAGTGCATCAGCCGCCATCTTGTGTGTGACATCACCCCGGACTGTGCTGACGGAAGTGACGAGAGCACCGCTACAGCGGGCTGCAGTATGCTCCACTCCTCTATTACAATGCTTCTGTTATTTATTGGTTTATATTTTGTCTTATCTTCTTGAAAAGGGTTCCTTCACACCTTGTGGGGTGCTATTGGGTTTCCTTTCCAAAACCCAATAGCACCCAATCCTCTATTGCAATTCTTATATTATCTATGCTAAGAAATAGAAGTGAATATTAGAAACGGCAACTTTAATGTGAAAATTTGATCTGCAATAGATAAGTTCCTTTGAAATCAACGGAAATGTATAAAGGAGGAACCATCGACATAGTACGGTGTAGATTCTAAGACATTTATTCCAGGTATTGATCTCGAAGTTACAGGTAGGATGGTGCAGGCTGGAATGTCTGCTAGATTTGTAATCCAGCCTCCTTATGTATGGAGTTCGGATTAGTGGCAACCGACCTGTCCGGCCATGCTAAAATAGAGAGAGGCACGCTGAGACATGCCTAGTCCTGCAGCACAGTTGCCAAGCATAAAGGGGAACCTTGCGCAAAGGAGCTTACACTATATTTTAAGATATGGCTAGCTTATAATTTAACATGGGGAACTATAGTATGTAAGAAGTGGGGTTTACGTTTGGCTAGAGAGTTAGTGACTGGATGATTAATTTAGGCATCTGTAGCCAGGTTTTTCTGAGTGGGGAGATGTCATTTGGACATGAATTAGGAATATGGAGTGTATTATTTTTTATATTGTTCCCCTCTGTGCTTTTCTGATGTATACAGTAACTTACAAATAATTTTGGCCCAATGGTAGTTGTGCCCTCATGATAATATTGATGTTATAGGTGAGTGTTATAATATAATACATGATAACTAATCATGTGTTGGTTACCCTAAATAGGGTTTAGGAATAATGGTTAGGAATAATGGAATATGATAGTTCAGATATGCATATACATGTGGTATCCTAACTAATTGAAATGACCATAGATCTTATAAGTGTGATGTAATTTAACGTAAATGACGTCATATGATAATTGTGATACTGGGTAATCAACGGATACATGCAGTTTGATAATTAGCGTATCCATGATGATTAATGGATACGATATTTGTAACAAAAAGAATAATTGTCATACAGCATTGCATAATCTTAGGTAATGAATGTACAATTATTTTGTAATCTTTTTATTTGAAAACAAAATTCACCAGTCGTGGTGGTCTTACATTTTGTTGGAAAGTTCATTCGTTGAATCTCGGTTGAAGAATACTTCACACATTAAATTTACATACATGTAGAAAGATAACAATATATGAATACAGTTGTATAATACAGGTGGGGATGAGGTGAAATGCATATTATTTAGCTGCACTCTCATGTAGGTACCTATGGACTGTCCAAGATTTAGTAAATTTGGGTGATTTTGGCTACAGTCACAGACTCTTTAATGGACTCTGTGATTGTGATTGGTTACAGTTTTCTTACTCTTCAAGATTTTCTTGAAGGTTCTTTTTGTTGGGGCCGCTTTCAGAGTTTCATCCTGGGCATTCCATAGGCTGCATCCTCCGAACAGTGGGTAAAGTTTGTAGTGCCCCCATCCTGGGTTTGGGTAGTTGGAAAAGTGTCTTAGAATTAGAGCGTAAGGCTCCGGTGTGCGGAGGAGGAGGGACCAGCTCATGTAATCGATTATTGGACAACTTGGCATGGACTTTCCTCATGTACGTTGGGTCATTTCCTCCCTTCTATGCTGTAGCGTGTCTACACTGGTTAGTTATAGTCTATCATGGATGACCCTTGGTGGATAATCACATTCGCTGTACATATTACTTGTCACAACATCATTCATATCGATACATATGTGAAATATAGTTATGATAAATAGCAGTAACATGATAGTACATATCTTACGTTATCAAAGATGGCGGAAAATATAAGGCCTGTCATCCTATGACGAACTCACAAACCTTTCTGCAGGATCTCTTCAATACTCCTAAGACTAGTTTCTTCAGACTAAATTACTGTGTTTCCTACACTTTATACCCTTTTACCCTACTCTGTGTCACATGCTAATTGTTGTGAATGTTCACCAGATATCCAGAATTTAACTGGCTCCTGAAGTAATATTGGGAATTTGCACTAGGCTTTTTACGGTTACTCATAGTAACATATTCATGAGGCTGTGCTATGGTTGTTTTTCAGCATAGCTTTAATTCAATTTTAACTCAGTATTCCAAACGGATTTAGAGCACAGAATTGGATTATGACCGTGATGATGACTGTGTTTCTCCTCTCTCTAGGTATCTCTGTGTCGTGTGACTTTGATCCACCCACGATGTGTGGTTATACAACTTGGAGTGCTGAGACAGAGGAGGCCACTTGGACTCGACACACACGAACAATGATAAATAATGAATACTTATACGCTGATGCGTCGGGCAACCAAAATGGTAACATGATATCTCAAATTTCGAAATAACCCACCATATTGGCATCTAAAGTACAGATGAATTAGTCGCTTAGGTCATAGATATATTCTTAAAGTTATGTAATAGACTATTGGTAGGGGGAAATATCATCTCCAGATGGTAGGATAATGTGGTAATTCAAGAGGGATTGAAGTGAAATTCTATAAACAAGCTACATGTATTCCCTCATGAATGATGATTTGATTAAGTTCTATAATATCGAGGGCGATATTGGATATGTGGAATTATGCAAGACCAGTTTAAAGATACTAGAAACTTACCTGTCTCTCTTGAGCGCATGTCTCCAGCCTGTGGTCGTCTGTTCCTCTAGCGCCATTTTCATAACATGGCATATTCTCGTCGAAAAAGCATTATCACCCTTAAACAACCTTATTACAACAGTTGGTAGTCCATAATTTCCAGAGACTGAAACAGGATGAATTACGATCTCCTAACCCTCATCTACTATGCTGTAGATCGATTACATGTTTGAATGACTAATTTTTGGGTTATTGTATGACAGATAATGAAGCAATGATATTGTGCAGACAAACAGAATCTCGACTTTTAAGCCTTACCAACTTGTTGTCATATATATGTACATCCACCTCCACAGGGCACTACGCGTACCTAGCCTCCGGTAGTCATTCTCTCCAAGAGGGCAGAAGGGCTTGGCTCATCAGTCCCCAGCATTACGCCATAACTGGAGTGGAGATGTGTCTGTCGCTCTCATATTTCATTGCCTTTCCTTATTGGTATGACGTGACCGCCGTCGACGCAGACGAGTATGGCATGCAAAACATGTACAATCAGCTGGGTAAGATTAACGTGTATCGCCTGGACAACTCAGAGCGGGTGCGGAAGCCTTTGTGGAGTATTTCCCCAGATCTGGAGACAGTTCACTGGAACAACATCACTATTCGAGTGCCTGCTACGAGCGGGATTTACAAGATCCTGTTTGAGGGTGTCATTCCAATGTCATATGACCACGACATGGCTATTGACGATGTGAACTTTGTAGCCTGCACGGACAGCAATGAAGGTATTAATATATATACATACATGTATATATGTATGAAGTGTCTCTGACTAGAGCTTGAGAGTGCACGAGATATGTTCCCTATTCATGAAATTCATTATTATTTGTGGGATTGAACACACATTGAAAAATAGCTGTATAGAAATATTAAATTGGGAAGAAAGTAAAAGGAAGGAGTGAAGAAAAGATGAGTATCGTGAATAGACGGTATTGGTGATGATACGGGCGAAATAATTGATTTTAATGATTACATGTACACATTGATTACATAAAATAGCTGGAAACGGTCTAGAAGGTGATTGACAGAACACAGCTCGACTGTCACTTATAGCTGCAAGATAGGATTATGAGGAGAAATTTCACTCCATTTGCATACTTTTTTCAGTTCTGTTCATGAATACAAACGAGAGCCTTTTCATCTTACAGTCACCTCATGCACCGATGGATACACGCAGTGTGATAATGGGCGATGTGTTTTAAGCTCAAAGTTCTGCGACTCGCGGAATGATTGCTTTGATAATTCTGATGAGAACAACTGTACTGGTACGTTGGATCTTTTTATAATGGGGCCATCCATAAAGTACGTACGCAGAATTTCTGAAATTTCGGAAACCCTGCAGCCCCTCTTCAAATCGTGTACTCAATAGAACAAAGAGGGAGCATACGCACAATTTCCAAAATTGTTGACCCCCCAACCCCCAACCCCCCTTAGTGCGTACGAACCTTATGGATGGCCCCTATCGTCAAAAATATGCGTTCGTATATATACAGACGTTTCCAGTATCCAGTAATCCATGTTCCCCTTTCTACAGAGACCATGCACTAGTGGTAGGTGTTGCTTGGGGAGTCGAAGAGAGAAGGGGGGGGGGGGGGGTATGTATACAAGCGCAATAGGAAGTATTCCCTTCTCATGTGCTGAATCCATCCAAATTATAAACATTTCAAGATGTGCGATGTGATTAAAGCGGGAATTCCACCAAACAACCGCTTTTTCGGAACAAAAAGACGTCCCAGCCGACCTTTCAGCAGACGTCGGTTCAAACGTCAACATCAACATTGTCAAGTATCCACTAAATACTGAGGTTAACCAAATAATAAAGGTAAATAAAGATAAGGATTGATGTTATGAATGTATATGGCACGCCCTGGTGCTACAATTCTGCCGAAAATACTGATTTTTTTTATGTCCGTTCATGGATTCGACTGTTGCCGGTGTCGGCCGGTCAATGTTGGCAGCGTTCACTCGCCGCGGGTCCCGGCAGAGCTCGCGGGCAGGTGTCATACTCTTCAAATACATCGGCCAGATCCCCAACAGACGCCCAATTCCAGAAGACAAAAACTAATAAATCAGTTATTTGGCCGACGCTATGACTCCATCCCTTGGAGGGTTGTTGGTGCATCGGCTGGGATATTGCCAGCAACCATGAGCAACCCTGGGCGATGCGCCAGCAACCCCCAACAGACCCTCAACTAACTCAACAACCAATAGCAGACATCTGGCAGATGAGCATTGTGTGGCATTGCGCGATGCTCCACCAACCAGACAAAAACAAAATTCCACGAGATGTTCCAGCAACATTTTTGTCTGGTTGGTGGAATTTCCACTTAATCCGTTGCATAGCACACAATCGCACACGCGCACAAGTCTGGCTTCACTGGTTGCGATTGTGTGCGATGCGATGTCCGGTGCCATTGTTCTGAACCTCACCCGGCATTTATTACTTTTTATTGACTTGCGACTTAAATTTCAATCCAGAGCAAATCAAAAACATTTAACCATAAATTCTCATATTGAGTCATATCTTCATGGTCATCTTTCGGACTCGATTTTTCTATAGGGAGTCTCAGCACTTAGTCGAACTGGATCCGATTTGTTGTATTTTTTGTTAATGATAAAGGCATCCTGATACTCAACCTTACGGAAGACCTTCTAGTTGAGTCTCTAACAATAACAATATACAAGTCGCATTTGTTGATGCATAATTTACCAGGTGTGAACGTAAACTGCACATTTACGGAGCAATTCATGTGTGGTTATGTGGATGATTCTGACCCCATGACCTCTCTCTGGACGTGGAATGCAGTTGGTCCTTCGGGTAAGTTCCACTCCTAAACTAATTTATACTTTATTATTAGACTGAAGAGGAATCCCACCATCAGAATGAAACCTAATGGTGTAGCTCTGTCCAACCAGGTATTATCAAATTTCTACAACGTGGCCACGAGAAGTATACTTCAGTACAAAACACAACGTAATTCATATAACAATTATTCTCTTCCTAAAACAACGCAAGTATATCATGTTGCTTCTATATCCAGTAATAATGATACCCGCATCATCAAACGACTTATTTATCGATATCATTCACATAAGTACGATGAGCTGTCATCTATTATGCATGATGCTATTAAATACAAAATCAGCTACACAAGAAATCGTATTTGTTTTATTGATGATATCTTGTATTTGAGATATGATGTAGTCGTGCATATATAACTTGATTTACAATATTGAGTATGGTTATATCTCCATGTCAGTAACTACCAGCCAGTACGAGGTCCGCAAAGGAATAACGAAGACGCTGCTCTCTCCTTGGACCACAGTTGACGTCCTCTCATGCGTCATGATCAACATTGATGTCAGTACATACACCAGTTCCGACTATCATTCACAATTTGCTTAGAGTTACATTTGCTGAATATAGAGATCATTGTGTGTTATTAGATAATAGTTTAAACCGGGCATAAAGTAGGTAAAGCCTTTTCTCCTTAAGAGATTTCTAACAATTTAACCTAGTAGTCCTGAGTGTTTATTATGGGTAGAATCACAACATCTAGTTCAATCATATGCACCACTTGGTTTTTTTCTCTCCAAATTAATTAATTAATTAATTAATTAAATAGAAATCAAGAGAAATTCATAAAGAATACATAACAGAACCTTTCAGGACTAAGATTCTAAGATTGTGGTGTCACCTGTCATCCTATCAAAGAAATTTGGACCTTATGTCATATTCCTGCTTGAATCACTGACATTATAAGTAAGCAAGTAAGATTTGATTTTCCTTTAGCACGATCTCAGTCAATAATCAGTATAGATACTTCAAATAAAGAGTGATTTGTAGATGAACCCTCACAGGTTGTAGCTGGTAGGTCACATGATTGATTAAATGTTATTTAGAGGTAATTATTGGTAGTTTCTAGCTATGCCATATGCAATAATATCAGAAAACCACGTTTTAGGGCTCTTCTGGACTCTATGTCACAATGCTCCTGTACCCCAGGGAACCCTAACCATGACATAGGTATATGGTATGTGCACCAACAAATGGGGCAAAGTCGTAGCTTTCTAGGTTTTGGTTATAAAAATCGGCCTATTATTCACGACACAACAGTGAATTGCCTTATTCAAGTTAGAAAAATTTTTTTGTTTGTGCCATATTAAACACTCAAGACTTATTAACTCCAGAATTTCAGCGTTTGATTAATATTTGTCTAACCATTCACTGTAATGATGCAGTTTTTATTGACAATAATAACTTTGAATATAATAATTCACACATTCTCCAAATGAGAAATTTCATTTACCTATTTCCAAAGCTTGTTTTCATACGTTGGTCTGGGATTTGATTATATTTGACATCAGTAAGAATATTCTCCCTTACCTTGAGGCTCCAAATCAAGGGGAGCAACCTTTTTCTATTGTGTAATGACATTATCTTAATGCTGAGTCTGTAATTATATAGTTGATTTACTGTCGCCCATCTCTGCTTCTTTAGCTGGACGGGCAAACATGTGAAATGGAAGTAGAGGTCGAGTCGGATAAAGGAACCAGTATGCTCGGTCGCATTAAAAGACAAGGAAACAAAACTCACGTAAGATTTTCACTTTCCTTGAGAGTACCTCAGGGCCTGAGAGTACCTGTAGTTTGTTCAATATATATACTGGTGGAGAGGTTAAGGCTTCGTGCTAGTTAGCACTATAGTAGATTAGAGTAGAGTAGCAATAAGATATATGGTTATCATGTATAGCATTGGTGTCACCCTGCTTAGAATTTCTAAAAGGAGATCATTTATTTGTACGTACGTTCCCAAAATGTATGGTCCTCTATCAAAGTTTTGGTATGTAACCAAAGGATCAACATTCTGTTCACCATGTACTGCAGGGTTCCTGATAAAATATACATACAATGATACAGTTGCTAAATGAATGTTGATAGAATTGTGTCGAAATATGACCAGTGGACTGAAGCACACTATGATCTCATTATCACGGTGTGGGACCTGGCCTTTGACTGACAAATTGTAAATATTGACCAGTGAGTCATTCGGAATCCCCCGGTTGGTGGTGGACGTTCCCACAGAAACTTTCGGTTCCACTGAGTGTCTTCCTGTTCTCCATTTTACCATTTGCTTCCTTTAGTTTCCGGAAGTCTTCTGTATGATACTCAGATAGTGAAGGGAATATAAGTAGCAGTGACAGAGGAACATCTATCCTTATTGTGCACTAGGATACGACGAACTGCATAATGAACAGTATAACAATGTTAACTCTGTCAATGGTACATGCTCACCAAAGCATGCAGTAGCAAGGGAATGTTTGAATGCATCTGACATATATCTTCAGACCTTTTGACGATCTATGATTAGAAATTTTATTTCAATGATAGGATTAGGGATATTAGTTGGTATGCTTGTATGATTTTACGTCCCGTCAACCATTTCGGATCCTTTACAGACTCCCTCAATGCTTAGCTATCCTCACTGCTTTTACATCACGGGGGAAGTGATCGGATCTTTAAGTAGAAATCTCACCCCTATAGTAGGTATGAGAACCAAGTGTAGAGTATGAACATATTGTAACGTGATAACCATATACCACATACCAAATCCGTGTGCATTTTCTCAATGAAAATATCATTGCTTGTTCATAGGGTTTCAAGGTAGAACCACAGACTGGTCCGGCGAAGTTTATATACTCCGTGACATGCAAAGAACGGAATGATCTGGTCGTTTCTGTAGGCAGCATTGAAGTTTACCCAGGAGAGTGCATTCTTCCTCAGGGTAAGTCCTACCAATGTATTCCCATCCCTGAAATGACAGACAGGTGGTTTATTGTTTTTAAACGATTCCCCCAAAGGTAACGCACCAACGACAGTGTAACGCATAGGAATTACAGTATTCCATCTTGGCTTAGGTATCTTTTAATAAGCAGGACTGCAAATGGGAATGTGCATCTAAATCTTTTTTGTATCTTTTTATCTGTCCAGCTTTCTCCATTATCTATCAATGATTCCAGTATTGGTTAGTCATTATTATATAGAGACATAGTTAGGGTGACTGAATGGGATCTGTTCATAGATACTTTGGTCAGAAATACTCACCGAGTTTAAAGAACAAGGTGAGTATTCCTGACCAAAACACCGACGAACAGATGGAATTCAGTCACGCTCACTGTGTTTCTATAATACTATATACATAGAAATCATTAAGAATGCCATTTTAAAACTCACTAAATAACAGGATGACAGAATGAAATTGGTCAGGTTGTAATGAGGGACGTATGAATATCATTTTGTCACTCCGAGACGAACGGAATTTGTCCTCCTGGGCCCTGTTTTTCAGTTGAGATCGTCTCAGCTTGAGATCCGCTGAGATCGATCCGCGATCTTGAGACCAACTTTGAGATCAATGGCGGAAAGTGTTTTTCAGACGTTGTCTCAAGTCTACACAGCCGATCTTAGGGGATCTCAACTCCAAGGATCTCAAGTTGAGATCTCTAACCCTCAGTGTAGAGCTATCTCAAGTTCTATAGTGATCTTCCTGTGGTTTAAGTAAACCTGAGCCTCTAAATTGCCTATTGTCGCCCCAAACTGTTATGTCAAGTCCCTTGCGATACCTTTTGTGAACCAATGTCAAGTTGAGACCGATCTCAAGTTGAGATCGATCTGAAGTTGAGACCAATCTCAAGTTGAAACTGACTTTGAGCATTACAGTAGGTTCAGCACAAACTAGCTGAGTGGTGCAGTGCCTTGTTTTTATGTTGCTTATCAATTGTATCTCATGGTCATAATAACCACAATAAAACTATGAAATTTGGAAAATACGTTTGCCAGGTTATCAATACACTTTGCTCTAAATATCTTTTAATTTTGATAAGTTTTAGCACCAGATAAAAAAGTTGAGACAAGTATCAACTGGTCTCAAGTTGAGACCGAAGTTGAGATCCTTTCACTTGAGATCCCTGAGATCATCTCAACTGAAAAACACCCAAAGCACCCCAAACGGTCTTATCTTAGTCTTAACTTGAGATCACCTCAAATGATCTCAACTGAAAAACACTTTCGATCTCAGCGGATCTCAAGTGGACATGATCTCAACTGAAAAACAGGCCCCTGGTCAGTAAAAGTAAGACATTCGCATATAGGTATATAGAAATAGGTATTCAATTTCATATTGAGATGTCAAATATTAGTTAGTTGGTCGAATATAGTTTATCATACATCAGGGTATCATGTTGTAGGGTTATAGAGAGAAGATACGGTTCGATACCGCTTTGCATACAAGGTACATTTATAAGAACAGTCATATTCTTCTTCCACATATCTCACGATATAAACTTAGATGCCTCAGGAAAATATTAGGTCAGAAGGATCTTGAGATGGGCGTCTAGATTGATCAAAGGCTCACTGTCATTAAACATTATGAATGTGTACACCGGAACTTGGACGGTATGGTACTCCCATTGCAAGAGATTAGAAAAAAGATTGATGGGACTTCAACATTAGATCTACATCTAATTATTCTAATAACGGACTAGTATTGCTCCTTATGATTGATTGTTAAAGAAAGGAGTGTGCTAAGAAATCTCAAAACCGTTCTAATAAGGCAATGTATGGCATTCGTTAAAATCAACGTCAGTTTTGCTTCTGTGATACAAATGATGTTTTATTGTATAAGATTATATGAGCTTTCCCTTATATAGGGGGAGGGGGACATATCTGCACTGCCCTGTCTCCATCACAATATTAATATTCATATTTTCTTTTGCCAGAATCAGGTGGTCTCTCGGTTGGAAACTGTAATTTTACTGGAAGTGAGAGTTGTGGACTGATAGATATATCGATGACAGCCTATCAGTCATGGGCCCCGACAGAATTGGGTAAATACGTATACCTGAACTTGCTTTGTGTGTATGAGAGCAGAGATATAGCAGTATAGATTTCTTGTAATCGCAGCCGGTATACACAAGGCATTTTATTAGTTGATTGTTTTGAGTTGCGCGGTGTCTTAGTGAAATATATTATACATGGTAATGTTAGACTGATATAGAACCAGTACCTGGCCATAACGAAGTCATTGCATTACATGTGGCATAAAAACGTCTGACATTTTCTCTATATTAAGTGTATATCCGTGACATTTCCTGTAAAATAGATATCAACACTTATATTTCTCCTAGCCTTTTTCCAGGTCACATAAAGTCATTTTCCATTAGCCGACGAAAACAGCACCGATTGATTTAGTTCCTCTTAAAGTCTGTCGATAGTGCCATCAATTCAATCGACCTATATGTAATTGTTCCATAAGGCCCATTTCCATTGGCCGACGAAAAAAGTGTAGATTTTTTTTAGTTCTCCTTATAGCCTATTTCCATTGCCCATCGCCGATATACAGTCAGGAACCACCGACGGACCTCAGCACTGCTGACGCATAATGTACACGGGCTATTAGTAGAAATTTAAAAAAAATCGACTCCGTTTTCGTCTTCTAATTGAAACGGGCCTATAGGGTAGCCTATCCATGGCCATATTAGATATACGATCTTTTTGGGTTACTAAACCGGGAAGGCCAGAACCAGCGACCGCTACAAAATCAAAAGCTTTTCATTCTGTCGGTCGTTGACCAAATCAGTCATTGGTGGCCTTATTGCATAATATGTAGATACACAATAAATTGGTAACCTTTCAAATGCCAGGCTCATTCCAATCAGTGATCTTGCAATAGTATAAATAAAAGATCGATCGGTGGTTCCCGACTACAGATCGGTCTTGAGTAATCGGCCAATGGAAAATGGCTTATGTGAGTATCCCATGACATTTTAGACCATCGGTGCATTGTGATCATGCTCTTTGTAGGTCTTATGGCGAGTAACACTGGGGATGACATGTATGGGGGAGTTCCACCAGCAGAAATGATGTCGCCTGATTTTGAGTTACCGGGGGAGACATGCTTCAAGATTCACCTGTATATCAGTATGCCGGAGCATTTTACTGGTTGGCGCTCTTTGGACTTCTATCGCGTGGGACCAGATCCATGGTTTGATATGGGTACAATTCCATTGTTTGTCAAATACAAGCATGAAGTTTACATATTTATCTCACCCCTGGTATTTTTGTCCCATAGGCTTAACATTGGGAACTCTTTCTACATGCCCCTACGACTATTGCGGTCCGTTCTCCATGGTCTATATCCTGGGTGTCATCCATTATTTTAGTCTATACAGGGGTAAAATAAATACAGAATGCAACCCGTTTTTCTCAAAGTTAATGTTCTCCAACTCGTTTGAATTCTACATGATATTCACTCCGCATCAAACTCGTGGAAAACGACGACTTTGACCAACACTTGTTGGTTTCTTCTTTAATGCAGTGTCTTGAGTAATCATTCATACATGTCAAACCCATAGCATATTAATTGATGTTCCATGAATATTAGCTAGTCGAAATAACAGGAACTTTTTGGGGAAAAAAACCCTTGGTGTTCTAATTTTGGAAGCAACTGCATTGCGGAAGATGTTTGTTTTCAGTTTTCTACAATTAGAAAGAGCTGCCCATCTATTCAATGGCGTACCAACAATCTTTTAGGGTATGAAACTGTAACAGATGGAATTTGCAGAATTTTGTGAGTTCTACAGTAAGTTAAGATGATAATTTTCATAGAAAAAAATAAAATGGGTGTCATCGTAGTTACTGAAATAAAGACATGTCTTTGTAGTTATATAAAAAAGCGGTCCGTTGTTTATCTCATATTTATGGGTATCTCACTATGTATATAATTAGCATTTACCGCTATAGACTTTGACTCATATCGACTAAACTATATCGCATCCTCTAAATCTGCAAGTAACACTTCTTTGGTTCGAGATATCATAATCTGATAAGGATATGTAAAAAAGACCATGAATTAATGCGTGGGTGATGATGAGAGATTGATTCCTGGGTAAGTTGAACTTGTTAGTGATATAATCTCCATAATGAGCACTTTTACTTAACCTTTAACCACTTAACTGATGATTATTTTCCCCTTTATGTATTCTCAAAATAGCCCGAGGGCCGCAGGGACCTCAACTGAGAGAATCGTGGTTTTTTCAGCTGCATGAGGGATTCGAGGGAAACATTATAGGTACAGAAATGTATTTATGTCTTACATGCTAATTTTCAAGATATAGATTCAATTTAAAACCATCTGGTAATGCTCCAATTTATATTCATTCATTTAAGGACGAATTGCATATACCATAACTACACAGGTGTCCTCTCAGGTTAGTAAATGATTAAACCTGAGAACACGTGTGTATGTTATGCTATCATACGTTTAACTAAAAAATAATCGAATTGGCTGTGGACATTTCTATGAAATGAAATCAGATCGCTGCACTTGGAAGCTACCATGTTTGGTATATCATGCAGGATGTGGATAGAATATACGCTATTCAGTTTGCTTTAGTCACCGGTCACTTACACGTACGATTTTCGCACATGACTAGCCTTCTACTATAGCATAATTAAGCAGAACTGTCTTTAGAAACGTATTTTGAACCACTACGCTCACTCGTTTGGATGCTCCGTATCGTCACTCGGCTATGCCTCGTGACGATTACTACGCATCCAAACTCGTGGCGTAGTGGTTCAAAATACGTTTCGAAAGCGGTTCTGTTTTTATCTCACCCCCAACACGGACCTTACAGTCGGTTTTAAGCAATAATATAATCATGTATTGAATTGTTCAAACAATAGCGTCGGAACTATTTTTTTTCCCGCGACGTTCATTGGTTGTTACGTTGCTACGTTCTCTGCCACCACCATGGCGTAGTAGTGTAACTTTACGTAGGTGAGCGTGGCGTATTTTATTTCAACATTAACTCAATGGCACAACCTGTACCAGGGGTGGGATAATTGGCTTTTGCTTTGTCCTAGGATTCCTTGAAATGGATGAGGGATCCAATGAGGTGCATTTCAACGGAGATCTTCCATCAGGCGGCCTGGTATATCTGAAGTATGTGGAAATGACTTTGGGACTTTGCGATGGTAAGGTTTAGCTATTATCCGCCTTTAAGAAACATGTCATGAGATTCAAAATCCCTAAAAGAAAGTAGAATATATGCAACACCCACCTTGAAATAATCAGGATTCTGTTGGTATGAATTGTCCTGCTGCCATGTTCCTTGTTGAAAGTATGTTGATATATAACCTATCTCATCTGGGAGTTAAGTTGGTATGCGGCTAATTCGATAGGGGTCATCGGGTTTGGATCCTGTACTTATGAAGAGGGATTTGTTCTCACTTGGTGGTGCCTCCACACTTTATGAGGGACGCTACACCCTTAGGTATGGTTTGTTTTGCCTCGAGAATGCTGTATTTAGAACAATCTGATGGTTATGCTATACTTCATCTTACAATTTTCCTTTTCATTGAATGGGCGCGGTACCAGTCCCGCGGCCTCGAGTGACTATTATTTCTATTCTAGGCTAAAGTAGTCCACATTTGAATTAAACAACAACAAACAGAAAAAAAACAACGTTTACAAGCCAATTGAGCCATGAATGATCAGGAATGATAATTCTTGCAGAGATATTTAGTGGCAAGATCATGCAATGCTCTCATTCGGGTGATACTCATAGACTGACAAATTAAAAGAAAATATTGAAGGTACCAACTAAGAGAAACAACAACAAATAAAAAGACAAGAATTAAGTAAATAACATTACTTAAAATAGCAAAGAAATAAGTGAGAAAATAGAAAGAAGATAAATAGAAAAGAGGACTGGAAACAAGTGCCATGTTTATCATTGATAAATGAGCGTGGAATTATACCATAAGAAAAACAATTGATTTACAGAAATCAAGTGCCAATTTTTTCCAGGAGAGTTCCCGTACATATTTGCAGAATCAGTATCTTGAAGCCAGACCTAAAATATAGTCTCTCTCCCCACCCCCCCCCCCCCCCCAAGGTAAAAACACTCGGACAAAAAGACCTACAAATATTTAAAAGAGTGCAAGATAATACACTTTTTGTAACCTAAAATGTGGTTTCAAAAGTTATCCACATAAACCCCAGAACCTTGAAAAGTAAACTAAAGGAAAGTTTTATGGAAGACATCTTTGAGGCGTCAGTGTCCTATAGACGTGATATCTCAGAGGATATGCCTAAGATCTTAGGTCTAAGGCACTTAGGGTGGTCTGAGGTGTGCTATAGTCACGACAATCTTAGGGTCACGTGGTTCAAAATGTCTTACAAATTGTCTTAGACCTAAGACTTCTATGGATATGTCCTACCGAATGTGCAACTTCATTTACCGAATTAAGCAATGAAAATGTACGTATATAAGTAAGGTATACATATAACCTATAATTGTACCTTAGTTGGTTGTAACCTACTTGCCACCCAGTCAAACTGTCATTTCTACAACTGCCTTTATAGGGTCCACATATATCAACAACCAGTGGTCAAAGAAGTATTTTCCTAAAAAAAAACGTAGAATACATCAAAACAATGAGCTTCGATATATAGAGAGACATATCTGCTCTGTATGGTCTATAACCAGCTTAGGCAATACTTTTAATCCTTTGGAAATAACTGACTTTTTATCTACCTTTAATAATTAACTACCTGATGAGAATGAATTTGAATCTTTTCAAGTCTCTTGCCCCGAAGACATGTACCTGTGTCGGGGTTATATAGCCACTTGTCTCCCGTCCGCCGCCGTATGCGACAATATAATGGACTGTCCCGAGGCCGACGATGAGCACCCAGATGTTTGCCAACAGTGTGAGTAACCATATATTATTAGAAAGTTCTCAATGCCAAATTATATGAAAACAAATGCCTAACACACACACACACACACACACACACACACACACACACACACACACACACACACACACATACATACATACATACATACATATATATATATACATGTATATATATCCATGTATGTATATATATATATACATATATATATATATATATAGAGAGAGAGAGAGAGAGAGAGAGAGAGAGAGAGAGTGTCAACGTTCTCAAGAGATATCTCAGTGAGAGAATTGATCTAAATCCAAGTAACTCATTTCTGAAACTAAAAAGCCAGAGAATGAAGAGAACCACATACACATAGCAAAGGATGATTTGTAAGGTATGTGAATATTATTTAAAAAATGCAGAAGCGAAATCAAGACTATATATGTACTGTTATCATAGAATGTAAAATCCTTGCTCAGAAAAGGTAAAGGTATTGAGACACTCTCCAGAAATCTCCAGTGATGTCTCAGGATTTTCGGTTCTAACCGTAAAGGATAAATAGTTAATCTGTAAATATTGCTCAAGAAATTCCCATGCTTTAAATTTGGAAATGGTTTCTGATTTAAGAAGTATAATAAAATCTGACAAAAATACATCTGCCTTCAATAAGGATTTGGTTATTTTTAGCAAAGTGAAGGCAATGTGGAGAATTGACAAGCTTCTGTAATTACAGATAGCTCAAAAAAAGATGAAATAGAAGACCCTGGAATCATATCCCCAACGCAGGAAAGGTAAGTGAAGGATATGTTTAGTAGCAGTAATTTGTAATGTGGTGATGACCATCCAGCGAGTCCATGTACCACCGCATAGTCGCTGCAGCCAAGTTCGCACCTTATAAAGGCTTGTCAAGCCGGGGACACACCAAGTGGGAAATGCAGCGATTTCCGGAATCGCGAACACAAGATGGCGAGCATGTGAGATTTCACATTTCATATTTCAGTAGACTATTATTGGTAGGAGATATTACCATGAAATAACATATCACTAAGAGACATTTTCCATTGGCCAACTATTTGCCAGCGATCTGCAGTCAGAAACCACCTACGCGAGCAGATCTGTGAATAGAAATAGACATGCAGAGAATTGTTCACTGACTGCAAATAGATAATGCAATAAGGCCACCACCGCTATGATCATTGTGTTTGGAGGACAGTTCTGTTGGTATGGACATGTTAAATGCGGTAGAAACAAGGCACAGACTACACCCGCACCGATGTTTATATACCGATAAGGAGAACGCAATTAATCAGTGCCGTTTTCATCTGCCAGTTGAAAATGGCTTATGCATATGGCTTATACATGCTATAAGCCCATTTCCATTGGCCGACAAAAACGGCAAAGGTTTGCTGAGTTCCCCTAAAAGCCCATTTCCATTGGCCATCACCAATTTACAGTAGGGAACCACTGATGAACCCTTAGCACTGCTGACCAATTCAGTCAAGAGGAACTCGCCGTTGTCGTCAGCCAATGGAAACGGGCTTCATATTGTGTTGACGATTCCAGAGATCGACACCTTGACTCGCTTTGTGTCTCCCTGGAATGATGCCACGGACATATCATCAAGAAACGCAGTGGTTTCCGGAATCACCAACAAGAAATGGCATGTCTTTAAGCTATTATTTCATATCTTAACTGGTAAAAGTGCAGATCCGGGGCCTCTAGCTTATAACATAGGGAATCGCACTTTGCGGGCCCGATACCCGACGATCTTTCGCCGTTTTCGAACGAAACCATCGATTATAACGCAATAAAAAGGTTAGAATCGGAATCAAGACATATTAATTACCAAAATACAAGCTTATTTACCTAAAACTAACCGTTATTTTCGCCGTGATGGGTCAACTAAATCGTAATTCCGATTTTTTATAAACGGCGCCATTTCAGTATCAACTTATATCAATGCGTAGCCGAACCACTCACTAAAACCAAACCCTAAACCTAACCCTAAACCTAACCCAAACCCTAACCCTAACCCTAAACCTAACCCTACCCAAAAATAGGGTTAGGGTAAGGGTTAGCCCTAACCTTAACCCTAAAATAGGGTTGGGTTTAGGTTTAGCCTTAACCTGAAAAAAAGGCAAAACACAGGTTTTGCCATGCAGGAACCAGCTCATGAAAATAGATCCGGCCCTTTCGAAATGGCAAAAAAAGTTACTAATGATTATGTTCTCCAGCCCATCCCGGCAGAAATAACGGTTATTTACAGGTAAATAACATTGTAGTTTGGCAATTAATATGTAGAGATTCAGATTCTGGCTTTTTTCCCGGTTACAATAGATGGTTTGGTTCGAAAACGCCGAAAGATCGTAGGCTACCCGGTGCGTTCCCTATGTTATAAGCTTGGAGGCCCCTGATCTGCACTTTTACCTTTTAACTGATTGTTGCTTCAGATTCTTGGGAGATATATTACTATGAAGTAATATCTGACATAAAAGATTTGTTTGTTGGCGATTCCGGAGATTGCTGTCAGTGTCATGACTCGCTCGGCGTGTCTCCGGCTTCAGATAGAGAAGGAACCGTAGCACTGCAGAACCTCTTACCATTTTATGATAATCATCCATTATGTGAGGAACTTCAACTGACTATCTATTCTGAGACCATCCATGAACCCTACGTAGCAGATTGTAGGACAATTGTCTTTTGTAAAACCAGAAATGTCCAATAACGCGTTTTATAATGCATCCTACATACCATGCGCATTATAAAAAAACTTTGTACATTTTTTTTAACGTTAGTTGTTATACACCTATCCCAGATTTATATTATATGGTTATCAATCGTTTATATCACATGTTACCACTGTAAAAATCACTATTACAATATGCAAAACTGTATGTAGCATTTACATAATAGTATTGCCAACTACAGAACCAATCAATTTGTACATATATGTTGAAAATATAATAATAACCCCAGATGCTAAACTAGACACTAAATCGTAACCTCTAATCTACTAAGCAACCATGTATTATTACAATTGAAACGATCTTTCCTAGAAACAGTTACCAAGCAACCATTTATTATCACAATAGAAACGATCTTAAAAATATGGGGACGAAAAATTGGGGGGAAAAGCAATAGACTGAAAGAAGGAGTCTAATAGAATTAGACGAAACATAGAATTCTTAATCTGATTGTGTGGTTTTATCAATCAGTGTGACAGAGTGTACCTGCCTGAGGCCACAAGGACGCCGACGGAGGCGTAGAAGAGGTCTCACTCTTGCGTCCCCCAAGATGTGCGACAACTGCCCCAGCCAACAAGACCCGGAGGAACAACTGACCGATCAAGGCGAACTGTTCGTTCAGCGCCATCTTTGGCCGGAAGGTTATTTATAAATAAACCTATACATCGAATATCTTTCCATAGGTGTTTCCCTTTGCAATTTTAATAACCAGAGGAAGTACTCTTTTAATCATGTCCGGTGAATCTGTTGTCATTGTAACTTGCGTTTCATTTGTAAGTATTTGAAAGTATATGTCAAGAATGTGTTACTTTTTCAAGGTCTATCATGTGTATTCCTTTGAGAATCAAAAAGGGGGTTTGGTTATCATCATGGTGAAAACAAAATTAGTAGATTTTCAACTTATTATTATAGATTAAAAAGCTCGTGATATTTCTTCCTCTTTTTTTTTTTTAGCTTTTGGGGAGCCATTCTGGCGTTACCATCACGGGCTTGGTTACCATCGTAACATGATATTCTCACAGGAAATTGCTAAATCATATTTCTGAGTAGTTCATTTAATTCCACACCCATAAAAACCATGAATTATAAGTATTACAATTGAGAATCTGGCAATGATTGTAGAAACTATCAAATTCAACTCTCCTGTGGCATTTGGGGCAGCCATCTTGGAGTCCAAAAATGGCCAACATGTGACAAAATACTAATGACAGGGTAGTTCGAATGGTTTTCAGTCATAGATATTGGTTTCATGTGGTTTTAGAAGATGCATACAGAAAGAAATGGTACTTGGTTGAAACATATATAAATGTCAGCAATCTTGGAAAAATCTAAGATGGTCACCACAAATTGTGTGAAAATTTGTCAACATCAATCTTTATAATCTACGGGTTCTAAGCTTTCCGAAAATATCTAAGTGACAAAGTCCCCATGAAACCTCAACAAATCAAACACTGACCCTGGCTAATAGCTTTTGTGAGAAATAACCCTATGGTTTCTGAAAACTTGATGAAAATCCTCTTTGCCTTTGATTCCTGCAGGGATTGTTGAAGATGTAACTACTACCTATCAGAATGTTGGACACCAAAAAGAAAATCTAATCTTTAAGTAAGTTTCCCAATCTTTTATTTATTAATAATTACAAAAAATATTACCGAAATAAAAAGGTAGAATATTACACTTATAAACCATCTAAGTACCCTTTAATGTTTATGCTGTGAAATTTCAATTTCTTTTTTAGTTTACACTTTTCATTTCCTAGATTAACATATAGATAATTACATATAGAATATCGGATTGGATTATGATTTTTTTTATTATTATTATCATAGCTGTGAATGGAATGGTATAGACTGTCATATATCCGACTTCCGGACTGATATCCTCGACTACGGCCTCTGTCACACCTTCAACATCATTCCGCCACACATCAAGACCAGTGATACGGGTAGGTCATAACATGTCATTTATCGTCAATGTGAGGGCCCATGTCCCTGAGACTCACTATGCTATTTTACCAGAGCGCCAACCTGCCATCTGACTTTAACAGGGTGTAATCCATCGAGCAGGCTGAATAGCGTCACACAAGCGCCGTGTCAACGCCTGTCAGGCGGATGGAAATGGGTGCTGTGGAGAAGGTCATATGCTCACCGGCGGCGGCTGTACGGCGGCTGAATGGCCAAAACCTGCTAAAAACTGATAAAATAGCTTTTGCCCGTTACCCGACGGCGGTGCCTGTAGGGCCGCCGTACAGCTGAATGAGCCTCTTTAGATAAGCATGTTTGAAATCTGGGGGCCATTTAATATCTGGAACGATTCTGTTATAGACTGTCATAAGATAGTTCTAGTACTGTCATAGAATTATCCGCAACAAATCAAGATGGATTGTCCATTCAAAGTACAAGGAGATGGATGGTGACTTGAAATGTCCTTCCAGGCTGTTTGATAAAACTCCAGACCTCGATCCTGAAAACCCTCCACCTATCTAAATAAGTGTCCTTTCTGAAGCCGGTAGCCTAACAAACAACTATATACAGTGTGACTATATATACAGTGTGTAGGCTTGAATGGTATCCTTCAGAATTTTTAACCATTATAAGTAAATACATTTTGTCGCCTTGTAATAATAAGAATAGATTTTTTTAATATATATAGAAAAAGAACAACAAAATTAGGCTTATCCAGAGTTTGAGCCAAGGACCTTCTGATTACCACTGGTTCTAACTCTGCACCCCCTAACGCGATCACTCTCCTATACCTGTGATTGTCCTTTACAAACTCGCCTATCAATATCCTAATCCTTCTCACAGTCCACACATACTTTAAAATATCAACTCCATCAGTCGCCAGTTCCAGATATCAACTTCATCAGCCAGCCCTTTAGGTTCACTTATAAAGACATCTATAAGTTTCCCCTCATAGCTTGGCCATACAAAGAAAAAAAACTACAAGACATTACTGTCATTCATGTAGCCAAACTCTCCAGCAGGTCCCTTGATGCATACTATTGTACGATCAGTGGAGTGACTGCCTTCCATCTCGTCTCCAGCTTTATTTATACTCAAACATCAACCACAGAGGGGAAGCCCCCTCACTTTGTGTCATGATACATGGCGTCAGCCTGAACAGATGGGACATGGCTGTGACGTCTGTTTGCACCCACCTGCACATCATAAAGCAGGACTTGACATTTTATATACAGATACAGAAAATCTACATTTATACGAAAGCCAACAAGTCTATGGAAGAATTTTAATATTCTTCATTCAATATTAACCTAGATGCATCTCCCTGCATCATAATCAATATATCAATCAATTATTTTAGTTCAAAATTACACATAAAATTCCCCCAAGCACATAAACTGATCTGTCCTTCAGGTAGACAGCTCATGCTCCTGTGGATACACTCTGTAGCTAGTATGTAAGCTTCCAACACATTGATTTTAAGTTTGGATTGAACTCCTACAAAAATAACTTAACATTAAAAATATCTTGTCATTCAGACCTACCCCCTTTTCGGAAGTCAAACCCTTCCTGTGTTGTTTCTCTGAATCCCATAAACCTCAGTTCTCATGGTGTCCATCAGGTGGGGTGTCAGACTGGTTTCCACCTGCCTCCCAGAGGGGTGCTTCCATGTTTGCCTGCCCCTCACACCTTCCAACCCTATCCTCATTCAATTCCAGGAATAGGGCAGGTGGTAATGGTCACTGCCCACAGGGTCTTCCCCCACATCCCCCTCAGACATTGGAAGGTGATGGTATTTTATGGCCTGGTGAGAGCAGCCCCCTTTTATCAACTACAGTTAAATTACCCTGCACTCACACTTGACCTCACCTGACCTTGGTGAGGATGAACGCACAGAGTACGCTCAAGGTTTTCACTTAAATGTATAGATACAGATACATATAGAAACTAAATATGATTCCTGACTAAAAGATAAGGCTAGAATAGCTCTAATATTTTACAATATGAAACACCCCTCCTCACCTATCTGATGGATCATGTCCTATGAGACTGACTGCACGACACAAAAGAGCATTCTATGGCAGAAAGGCTGCTGTTTGTCAGTTTGTGGTTATAACAATAGGTGTAGTGGAGGTAGCAACATGCCTTATAGCAGCAGCTGCATGGTGGTGTAACTGGGAATGGTCCATATATATACCCTATAAAATAGCTTTTGTTGAATGTATCCCGCTCGGCCATCGTCCAGTGTCGGCCGTTGAACTGGCCTGTGGGTTTGTATATTATTACCAGCTTGTTTGGCAATTGCCTGACAGTGCTGGATTCATGGCCAGCCAAATGGAACACCCTCTTAAGACAGAAGTAATAACAAAAAATACTCTTATTGTGTATATAGATTGCCTCCGTGTATGTTTTTATGCTACTAAGGCATCAAGGTATGTTGAAGTTCTAGCTTAAAACATTGTAACATAATTGAGTTTTATTTTGAATGTATTCTATATGCCTTGATGCCTCGCCTATTTTCATTCATCACTGAAACATAATCTAATATTCATGTATTGGGCCTGAAGATTGTTTTAAAAGTCCTATTGGAGAAGATACAACCTGATTGCTCTAGGAGGGAACAATTCGTTTATCATCATCGGATGATATATTGATTGCTTTGCTCATTATTCTCTGCGCAAAATGGATCAATGGAATAACATGCGTGTATGAATGTACCAGCCTTCTAGCAAACTAATTCGTTTACCATCTTACAGGTTCGAGTAACGGTCTACGCGTAGTTCTCAATCTAGAGGAATATGAGCACATGCGAGGACCACAGGATGATTCTGGTGTCAAAGTAATTAAAATTCACTCAGGTTGATGTGATCGCTCAACATTAACATTATGCCGGAACGCTGCAATAGCAATTACTACCATGTTTGTTCATTTTATCGATCATGATGATGTAATAGTACAACCGTGTCAGCGTAAAGTTATTCATCTCCTTCTATTCTACTTTTATATTAGTATCCATCTTTCACAAAGTCCCCATTGACAATTTATGCGACTAAAATACATAAAACGATGATTTTGTGGACAAATAGCACTGTATACCATTTGAGGTTGACTTGGTAATACACTCGCTAACGCCACGTGCTAACCTCTCATTGTTTACGGTTGTCGACAAAATTATCGATTATTTTCTATATCAACATTTACGATTTTATATCAAACTGCAATTCCTACGAGTGCACCACAGAAACCGTCGAATATCGATTGCGATATTGCAATTTTCTGTTTAATCTTTTGGCAGATGTTTATCTACAATCAAAGCGAAGTTCCATTTGTTGGTGACCTAGGCTTTGCAATAGGACCAGGAGTGCATGCCCTTGTGGCCACCACATATACACAGGTAACGGGTTCAATACAATTTAATGAAGATAAACTCGCGATATCTAAAAGTACAATTACAAATACCTGTCCCTCTATATATATAAATACTGCATGAAATAACATATATTCAAAAGTAGGAATACGCTATGTATTCAGGTTAGATCAGAGTCTGAACAGTCTATGTAACACGGTATGGAGGCAATATAGAGCCATTGTTACAAGTGTTATCTAGGTCAAAGAACTAAACGTCCTAGAAGCACAAGTTTTTTGTATATGAACCAAAGTATTCAGGTTTTGAACATGGTTACAGGTTACATGTAATTTGGCATACTACTGTGAGCCATTCTTGAGCGGAAGAACATGGTAAAATGCTTAATTTTTTTCACATACTCTAGAAAATATATGCTTCATTCTGTGAAAAAAATTAAAGTGTATATGTGTAATTGGGATTTACCAAGATTTGGTACCTAAACTACCGTTTCACCTTTAATCTTGCACATTTTTAGAATGTGTGACATGCTTACAAGTCCTAAAATTGTAGTTCATACAGGCCAACCACCATGAGGCGCCACTGTCCAGTCCGGTAACCGGAAGTCCCATAGAGTTGTGCTTCTGGTCGTTTAGTTCTTTGTCTAGGTACACCCAAGAATATTAAGGTTAGGTACATCCTCAATGTCATTAAAATTAGCTTTCCTCTAAAGTGAAGGACAAAATAGGCTAGAATATCATATATACTTGTGGCCACATCTACTACATATATATGTCGATCGCTCATAGCCACGTCAAATTTATGCCAGTACGTCATATTGTGATGTACGGGGTACCACCAATCAATCGACATCAATAGAAGGGAATATTTCGTTATTTTGATGTATACATGTAATAATACGAAAACAGTGCTGTTCATACGTTTTTGCTAAGACAGAAAATGAATTAAAAAAATGGGGAAAAAGGTGTAGACAAGGCATGGTGCTCTGAGGTGGACACACGCTAGTGCCGGCGGACGCGATCTTTACTCAGTCACCTATGGTTAACCGTGAATAAGCTTATAATATTGTAAAACCGGATGAGTTTTAATCTGGGCCCCCGTATGTGACGACTGGAGTTTGGCGTAGTGATATCACAAGGCGGAGCCGAGTGATATCCGGAGCCAAAACTCCAGGAGAACTGGCAGAACTGTTTATTCCTTGGAAAAATTATGACTCAGAAATCAAAGATGAAATGGATCATATTACAGTAACAGTGGATGAAGTTAGGAGATTGATCAGGGAACTCAAAGACAAAAAACCATCTGGGCTTCTTAATATAAAAACCACTGTTCTCAAGGATTTCTTACTGATTATTAGTTTTTCCTTTACACAACTACTAAATACAATTTTTGAAACAGGAAAAATCCCAGAGTCCTGGAAAAAATTTATGGTTACCCCCATTCCTAAGGGTGGTGACCCAACGGATGGTGCGAACCTTAGGCCAATCTCCGCGTTACCCCTGCAGGCTAAGATTCTAGAAAAGATTATTAATAATAACTTATTAGAACATATCAATAAATATAAAATACTCACTGATGCTCAAGGAGGGTTTTGCAAAGGTTTTTCAACCATAAAAACGGTTGCAGGTTTCACCGATGAGGTTCTAAGGTCCATGAATGTAGGAAGGGCAGTGAGCACAGTATTTATCGATCTAAAAAAGGCCTTCGACACCATGGACCACACTATCCTAATAAACAAGTTATCAGACTATGGTATTCGAAATAAAAATTTATCACTAAAAAAAAATTATTTAGAAAATAGAAAACAAATAACAAAGGTTAATGGTAGAGTTTCTTGCGAGGATAGTGTGGTCTGTGGTGTCCCCCAAGGTTCAAATTTGGGACCTACTCTCTTTTTACTGTTTGTGAATGATGTTATCTCATGTAGCCCAGAAGCAAGTATCAAATTGTATGCGGACGATACTATAATATATGCTGAGGGCACCTCCATAGGCCAGATTCAGGAAAAACTATAAAAGGCTCTAGATAAATTCGAATTATGGTCAGAACAAAATAAATTATCTATAAATGCAAAAAAAAAAAAAAATTACATTTGGTTCTAATTATAAATGCAAACAAATAGGACAACTAAACTTAACTATAAACAATACAGACTTGCAAAACGTCAAAAACTATAAATACCTTGGCTATCATTTGGACCAGAATCTGACATTTGGAATCCATATCAAAGAGACTTTGAAAAAAATAGTTTATCGTACCTATCAATTGGGAAAAATGAGACCGTTTATGGACAAGGCTACAAGTTCTTAAAAGTTTCATCATACCATACTTTGACTACGGCGATCTGCTGTACTATAATGCCCCTAAGTATCTTCTAGATAAATTACACACATGCTCAAAACCAATGTCTAAGAGTCGTATTAAAAATGGACCGTTATACAAGTACTGCTAAACTACACAAGTGAACAAAAATACCTTATTTGAATGAACTGAGAAATTCACATTTAAGAAATTTATGTTTTTGCGCACAAGAGAAGTTCAATACCTTGATTTGCGAGCACTTGGAACCAGACTCTATACGGCTCCTATCCTGAAAATTGTACAACCCAATATACAAGCCTATGCGAACAGTATTGAATATACTGGAGGAATATTCTGGAATGCCCTACCAGTGACAGCAAGAAATATACCAACGTACCCAGAATTTAAAAACAATCCCTTTTTAGTTAGATACATTGCTTTACCCTAAATGGGAAAACTATTTTGTTATATCAATATTGAACTCTGTATAGGTATCTTGTTATGACTGACTCTCCACTCTGTATAACAAATATTTGAGCAGCTGTTGTGTTGTACATACGTTTTTAGAGCGTGCTTGCATGCGCTAAATACATCATCTAGAGTTTAGAGTGGTCACATTGAACTTTCAGTGTGCTTCCAGAAAACTATCCCTTCACTATCTGCATGATGTTCAATGTGATAGTAAGAACATAGCAGGGATCCAGTGTCTCAGGGTCTTAGAGGTGTCCCCAGCTGTCAATGACCAATCACTGAGGACCAAAATACTTCAAGACCCACTGGTGCTTGATATGTTTGGATCCTAGTTAGTCAGTTGCAGTAATAGCAAGTTGACCGGGTGCAAGTGGGTTAGAGAAAACTGTCCATAGACTTGATCTAATCCAAACCTTTTAATTGTTATTCATTTATAATTGCACGTTCATTCATCTATGTTGAACATACTATTTGCTCCTAGTTTTGGAGGACAACTGATGAAAACCAGCAACGGAAGTCCCACAGCTGAGAAGTTGTCCATTAGCCTTTATTGGCTGATCATATTTCTATGTACACAATATACAACCTGTATATATCAATGCCAATAAAAGATATTTACCACACAAAAAAAGATATATGGGGAAAATCTGTAGATGTAGGCGAAAAATGGTCTACTAGATTACACCTTTGCTTTCGGCATCGGGATAATCTAATTGACCATTATATCAAGTATTTTTGACGTACAACTGCAGTAACCCTGTTGCCGTTTATTAGCAAAATCAAGCAAAGAGATAAAATGATTTGAATCTCTGAGTTCACAAAGGTCATGTTTTAGATTCCTTAATACTCCTTATATGACTAAATTCGACTGGTTGTTGTTTATCTTGATTTTCGAGTTTTCAGGATATCAACATGTATTTTTTTATAATGCAATTATAAAACTGCTACTCTATCTTGTAAAGAAATATTTTATTCGAACTGACGATGGCTAACATGTTTCAACTCTCACCTCAGACTATCACCCTTGGTCCACCATGGGGGAACTGCTCTGAAATAGAGACCTACTCCGAATGTCAGCGACGATGTGAAACCAAGACATTGATTAAAAAATGCAAGTGTAGGGACGCCTACATGAATATAACAGTTCGAAGTGAGTGCTACCATTTGCAGAAATAGATGTTATGTACCATTTTCAAAATGGCTGCCATTTACACACGCATATCTTCAAGATAATTCAATCTAGTCTTATGTGCTTGTAAAGTTTTTTAAAAAGTCACAAAATGTTGCTGCCTTGACCTTCCTCTGGACATGAACTAGAAGTGGTGACGTGATAAATAAAATTTATGGGCGTACCTATAGACGGGCCTATTCATTTGTTTAATGCTTGCTACAATATTGGTGGGGATAGACTTCATGTCATGAAATATGCCAAACTATGGCAGCAAGTAATTCACGCAATAGTAAATATGATTTTCACACGGCTGTAGTTCACCAGGGACTCCTTTGCACAGCTGTTTGAATTATCCATGCAAACAAACCTTCTTGTTGAGCCCTACGGAGACAAGGGTATGTCAAATTCTTCATTGATTGAAGACATGTAATCCACATAGTGGGGCAGATAACAGAAAAGTCGTGCAAATGATGATACAAGCAACAAATTTTGTAAAGTGATTCTCTTTGGCATACTAAGTAATTCTGTCTGGCGAGTCACTTGAAAATCCAAGATGGCGGCTGTTTTTCTTGCAGGCACATTTTCTAAGTTCCTGACAACTTGCAGCAATGGGTGGCAGGGTTGTCCAGTAGACCCTCTATGTGTTCCCATCCTGTGTCCATCCCCAGTCTGCAGGGCTACCTATCTCTGGGTTGGGTATTGTTGCCTGACCCCAGATAAATCCAGCCTGGAAGGTAGCACACCTTGCATGTTCTTTAATGCTGCTCTAGTTGGTGGGATTGCATCACAAGTCTTCTGTTTGTGGGCAAAGAGTTCTAGTCCGGCCTGATGGCATCATCTCCTTTTGTCACAATAACTGTACTTGTTGTCTGAGATTCTCCTATTTTCTCTGGCAGAAAATGAAACAGTTCAATCTTGTTATCGTTATCTTGAAGAAAGCTGTGCCAGCTCATGGGTGTTTTGCTAGTTCTTGGCACTCTTCTCCAGATGCCTTTTCCTCTTTTTGACCTTGCTTCTGACTTTAAACTGGGTTTTTTTGTATATACCAAATACTATATCGAGACGCTTGTATTTGGACCCAAAGAATTCCAATTTTGGAAGAACATCTTCTCTGGCATAGGCATCAAATGTTTTAATGCTCCTTAGAGGTAGGGTATTGATAAGGAATGAGCCATCTATGATCATAACATCTCACCTTGGCCACTGTCAATGAGAGAGGCAGGAGGTGAGGAATTATCATATTTAAAGAAATGCTGCAGGTCACATTCCCTGTTTTGGCAGGAGATGAACATTCGTGAAAACAACAGACAGTCATCTTTTAACACCATCTCTTTGGTATTACTGGTAGCTTGCTGATGTTTGAAGAATGAAATTTTGTTCTTTTTGATTCAAAATGATTCAAACTGCTGCTTGCCTCTCTGGCAATATGTACCGACCATTTCAGCAATTTCTGGGTCAGCAATGTTCTTTGTGTCTAGTGCTATAAGATTCATTGACTCTTCTTGAAAAGGGTTCAACACAGTGGAAAGGGCTTCCACCTTTTCAAGGAAACACCTTTGGCTGCTCAAGACTTGCCCATGATGGCTGTCACTAACAGGTGCAGTTTCCACATCTGAAATGGCCTCATATCCTGCAATTAGATGGCTCAGTTCAGGTCCAGCTACCATCCACCTCCGTAGTGCCTCTGCATCCTCAGTCAACCGGATTACTCCACCATCACTTTTAATGACTGCATTGTTTTGTTCATGGGCTTGACCAAGAGCCATTGCAGAGAACTGCCATCAAGACTTTTTGCAAAGAAGTAAGGGATTAAACCTGAGAGTGCTTCACAATATAGATCAAAGTCCCCTTCTCTGTATGAGCAAAGGTGTGTAAATATGACAAGCTCCATATCCAACACCAATTTCCAGAACTGGAACTGTGGACTTTCAAGTCTCCGTTTATCACACCAGTCCTCAAAGGTCAAGGTAGATCTGCTAGATTCCTCATAGCTGTAAGCTTTATGGGCATCTTTCATCAGTCTGTACAGGCTACATGCTGTGATCTGATGAGCCTGTCTTGTCTTTGTGACACTTGCTGCTGTGAGAAAAGATTCTGCTGTGCCAGATGAAGCTACCCCAGCTTCAGTAAGGGCACTAGTCCAGCCTCTGCCTTTCAACAGCACTCCAGCTGACTTCAGTGCAGTCATTTCGATGTGAAGTCACCAAAATTAATAATAAACCTGTCCTCTCCATACTCCATCAGTTGGATCTGTTTTGCTAGGGCATAGAGTGGTTGGTCAGCAGTTATGACTGGGATCTGCCATAGGTTCAGGCCACTATATCTTGGATCTTCTCAATGGCATGCTTAATTGTTGCAGCAGAATGAGCCTGTTCCCAAAACAAGGGAAGAAGAAATGAAATGCTGACCTCAAATTGGTGATAAGCTGCCCAAGTGATACCGACTGTTTTATGCACAGTCACTGTGAGGTCTACCTCCTCTAGCCAGGCACACTTTTGTTTCAAGTGTGACTGGATTGATCTAGGTGATGATAATGACTTGATTCCTATTGCTGGTGGATCTGGTTTCTTTATGAAATAAGCTGGCAGGATGTTGGTGTAAGTAGCAGGAAGTTTTGGAACTTTCTTAACCACCACATTTATCTTCAGTCTAAGTGGTAGACATTCCTCCCCTGGGTGTTCAGGGCTTGGATGTTGGAAGAGCGACACATGAAAAGATGTTTTAGCTGTAGTTGCAGTTGGGTTATGAACAATATTGTCAACTGCTGCAGTTGTGAACAACTGCTTTCTCAAAAGCGCAGTGCATACAACTCCATCTTCCACATACTGAGCTACAACTGCTTCTCCCAGCTGGGAAGAAATTTCAAGTACTCTGTCATATGAGATGCTGCGCCCATGCTCATGGAGCATATCAATGAGCTGCCTCTTCCTGGTCTTAGCAAACATATTCATGCCAAGGAACATAGCGAAAGGGGTCTCTCTCTTCTTTGAGTGCCTGTGAACTTGTGACCCTGCCTTGTATTTGGCAAAGCAGTTGTATTGTAAGAGCTGTGAGATGGCAAGATCAGACTTTGATCCACCATGCTGCAGCTGGGACTTGATATCTGCACAATTTACAATCATACACACAAATTGCAGAAGTGATGCAGGGAGAGCCTGTTCCAGACAACCATCATGGAAAGTATTTCTGAATTCTGCCTGCCATACACCCCATTAATTAGAAGCTATGTATATTAATACAAGACCTCTGGCAATAAAATTACTTGAAAATCAAATGAGAATTGCCAAATATTTATTAATATTAGTTCTAGGCTCTTCAAACTGGTAAAAATAAATCCAGCATCCCTGAAAACATGCAAATTGACACCAAGATCACTCAAATCAACCAAGTGGTTGCTTTTGTGTGAGGATCTTAATTCTCAGCAGGTCACTTTGGCGGCCATCTTGAAAAACGGCCGCCATCTTGGATTTCAAGTGGCTCGTTGGATAGAATTACTTAGTATACCAAGGAGAATCATTGTACAAAATTTGTTGCTTGTATCATCATTTGCACGATTTCCTTGAAAATGTGCTTTTATCTGCTCCACTAATTAATACTCAGTGCTAACATCTCCACATCCTCATAAAACATTAAGAAGATAGTGGGAGGAGCCGCCCTGATCAAAACAGACCCCTGCCGTCCACGCTCCGTCTCTCCCTGCACACGTTCAGATCCTAAAGTGCAAGGTTTATATCTTAAAGACACCTCGAAATGTGACCGCTCACAAACTTGTATCATGTTCGCTTTCAGTCAACTGGCTAATTACAATTATCTTCATTTCAGAGGATAGAATGGGAGCCACTACTACTTACATTGATACGCCTGTGTGTGGACTGTACGATTATATACATTGTATTCACTCTGATGCCGACACGAATGCAACTGCTAAGAGTAAGCATATATAGTCTCTATTTTTAACTATGTGAAAATATATTTAAAGAAATATATATCAAAAGGAAAGGTAAATGTGAGCAAGAGAAATTATCTATAAAACTGGGAGATATCAACAAGAGTAAACGTAATTGTATTTCCCAAAACAGGAGGTTATCTTATATGTAGACCGTGCAATACATATTGGAGTAGAACTGTGCGGCAGAAGAATGCATGAGGTCAATTATGGCCCAGTTAGAATTTTGTCCTCTTAGTTCACAAGGTTAGATTATTTATCCGAAATGACGAATCCTCACGCTTTTAACGTAGACACATATCCGGCCCCGAGAAACTTGCTAAAAGCAAAAATGTCTTTCTCAAATGTGAAATATGGCTAGATCGAAAATTGATCTCAGTGTGACAATTTTGTTTAAAAAATCATATATGGCGTATATTCAAAGAAACACATGTGGTAAATGCTACGACGTATTCACTTGTGTGACTCAATTGTTTCATTCTTCCAGCTGTCGCCAATAGGTGTGAGTGCGAAGAACCATGCCAGGGCGGGGCTTACGTTCCATCCCTCTCATACGCAGCTTTGTCTTCCAGCACTGTGGACAATTTCAAGGCCCTTGGCCTTTCAGCTTTAAAGACACAAATCATAGAAGCTATGGAAATAAAGCAACGAACAGAACCTGAACTTTACATCAGGGATCTTGACCTTTTAAAGAACCTAATGCTTGAATTCTCCTCCTTCATTTCTAAGATCAGCACCTCCATATACAGTCAGAGCGGTTCATATCTAACAAGCGTACCAAAGGCAGTTATAACATTTTATAAGAACTATTTCCTTCTTGATATTGAATCAGCAATGGAGAAGATAGACGAATACCGGCAAGTTTATGAGGACGATTATTTCCAACTTGAGCATGCTACGCGAGACACCCTTAGTCGGTTACGAACTGATTTGTTCTCGTTCACAAGTGGCTTTGGGGGAGCGGATGGCTTTTTAGCATTGGATAGTGTCTATATCACTATATTTTCCTTAGAGATTCTGCTCTCGGACTACAAATACATGGAGCCCAGTCCAGGCAGACCAAAAGATGTTTTCGGTAAAGCGAAGAATTGTGAAGTAGACTCTTTACTTGATCGTGCACAGTCCCTGGCACAAAGTATGACCTCTTTGAAATCGGCTCCAACAGAAAGAAAAAGGCGGAAAAAGCGCGAAACCCAAAGGTTGCCTCCAAATGACGATGCTAATGTTCCTACAGACACGAGTGGGGATGGCGATCCTCTTTCACCTTTAGATGGAACCACGAGTTTCACAGACGACAATGGAGACACAGGAGACGCTGACCCTGTTGACATCGGCGCGTCAGGATCGTCTGCTGATGGTGATGAGCAGTTACAGACCTCGGACAATCCCCAGGATGAGCAACCACAGATATCAGACAATCCCGAGCAGGAGCAACCACAGATATCAGACAATCCCGAGCAGGAGCAACCACAGGAATCGGGCAATCCCGAGCAGGAGCAACCACAGGAATCGGGCAATCCCGAGCAGGAGCAACCACAGGAATCGGGCAATCCCGAGCAGGAGCAACTACAGGACTGGGGAAATCCCGAGCAGGAGCAACTACAGGACTGGGGAAATCCAGACGGAGAGCAACTACAGGACTCTGGTGATCCCGGCGGATTCAGTAACGGCTTTGTGCACGATGCTGCGTTCTATCAAGACAGCATTGAGGATGCTCAAGATGTCTTCTCGGGCAAGGCTACCGTCATGGAAACATGCCTTACAAAGTGTAGTACTATGCTACAGAACGTGTACAGTTGGTATATCCAGACTTATAGATCAGCAAATACAACGATAGGCCGACTTGAAGGTTTCCAAAAAATGGAAATTATTACGAACAGTATCGACTTTTTTTCTGACTATAAGAAAATAATTAGTTTTAATGCTGAGATTGCAATGGCACTCGATGGATATGTCAATGGAACAAAGGGGTTTGCAGAAATTGCAACTATTTTCTCTGATGAAACCGTTAACGAATTAAAACAAGAATTTACTCTGTTTGAAAATAATCTGGAATCAGTCATAGAAACCTATACCAATTTAGCTTCAAGCATGAATAGAGATATGACTGAAGCGTACAGTGAGATGCGTAAATATTTAGTTGAAATGGGAAACTATTATGGCGAGGATATTTTTTTAAAGAAAGCAAGGGCCTTAAAGATATGGAAATCACCTGTCAGTAGCATCGAGGATCCTACAAACCCAAGTGAGAGTGATAGTCTGCGCATTGATGACCTTAGCGAATTAGTAAATAGCCAATCGGCAAAGATAGTGAAGGATATCATTGATGGCTATTCAGCGCCCTTGATTGCCGCCTTACAAATGCTCCAGGATGATCTGAAATCTACGTCTCTCAGGCTTTTGTCGAGTGTTGATTCTGCCAAAACACACTACTCAGCCTATTTGAAAGAGACAACAGTGGATCACGAGTTTGTAAAGTGAGCATAACCAAATTTTCTTGATACTATTTTCCATAAATGATGATTTTTATGTATAAATATCATAGGATATAATAGGTCAAATACAGCACCATTTTGTTAATGTTTAATAAACTATATCTACGACTGGAGAGTGCATCGTTTCTGATGTGATCCTTTTTAATACATCATAGCATTTGTCACCTATATTATAACTTAAGTCAAGGAATATTTCTTACTGTGCTCGTGGGTTTTGATATAGCTAATGGTTCTCACTACATAAGGCCTCCAAATACTCCTTTCCTGTTTTGTTCTTTCAAATGATCTTTATTTGTTTCAATGCGGTTTTTTTTTATATCCAAGTATATTTTAGGACGTTATAATCGTTCACCCGTTTACAGGCGATCCTTCACGATGGCGTCAACTTATAACAAACTACAATATATACAATTACAGGACATACCAAACTCCACATTTCTTTACACCTTACTCCCAGAAATTAAAAAACTTGATACCAGGTCTTCTGATAAAAATTTAGGGCGTTTACATTGCTCTTCAAATAAAATTTTAGTTCCTTTCTTGTATTGTACAATTTTATGCTTCCATTATAAGTTCCGATTACATAATTATTCTGTTACAGTTAAAAATCACTGATGATATGTATAATGAAACAAAAGCAGTAGCAGGCCAGATGAGACATTATCCTACCTCTAATAAATCAGCAATCAGGAATTATTCACCTGTGTACTTAGTTCTGGCTGCAGAGGAGAAATTCTGACAGCTGTCAAACATGAACGGAATCGAGTCTGACTTTCCTATTATCATAAAGTCATGGAGACCGGGTAGGATAAATACGAAACCGAACTCAAGTTAGACTTGTCAGAGTATGCTACTCTGGTCAGGTCCGTTCCTCACTACGCTCAGCTAACGCATCCCAAAATAATACACGACCTTCCCGTTGTGGCATAAACACTGACAAGTTTAACTCTTGTTCGGTTTCTACTAAGTATATACCTTCCATGTCAGATCTCAGTTAACACAATACAAGCAAACAAACGAGTTTTTATTGGTAATTTCAGTTTTGCATCTCACTTAAAAGTTATCTTTGAATCTTTAAACCCAGCATTTTCCAGAATTTAACGCCTGGATAAATGGGTGATCAACGAAATTTCTCAATACGGGGATTGTCTGTTGGTAGATTATTCTTCTTAGTCCATCTTGTTCTATTGGATGGGTGGGGCGGTGCTGCATCGAGTAGCTTCATCCTTGTTGAGCTTCGAATCAATCTTAGCATCAATGTGAGATGTCTGTCCCGAGGTTGCTAGATTTTGAATTTTTATACCAATAGGTTATTACTGATTATTTTGTTATCTACTCTCTCTGGTTTTTTTCATTGCTCCCCTTGTTATAGTGTTCTGTTTACCCTTTTTTCCAATTTGTGACCTACACATTTAAGTCTATGTACCTTCTTCTATAGATGTACAATACCTATAGTTATATATTGCATGGCAATTGCATGGCAATTGTTGTTTGTTAAACCAATATGACTGCTCATGATTCCTCCACAGGAGAAACTTCATCACGGTTGATGTCTTCTTTGCACAACTAAAGTACATGAAGATCGTTCAGGAAGAGGCTTTCAAGATCGAAGATTTCTTTGGTGAGTGAAAGATAATTCCGATTTAGAAACTATTTTTCAGATGGTAACCAGATTAACGTAAGATCAATGCTTGCCTTGGATTACCCTTTAGTGCGTCTGATAATTTTTGAAGCATGTTACTCCCATTTAAAGCTTCGAAGCACCTCTTTTTTTCTTTTTTTTTATTGGCACACAAATTCATCACACGGATGGTCTTCCATTTATGGCGTTTCAAGTAGGTTCTTTTTTTCCAACGGCTGGAGTGGAACGCCTAAAACACTTTGGCAGAACGAAAAAGATTCCAACAACATTATCACATACCTATGTGCGAACGTCAGTCATATACGACCCTCTCACGGGGGTGTAGTATATCGCGACTACGGGCCACTATGGTGCACTTCGTCTCACTGCAAGATTCTAACGTGCATCTAGCCTAGTCTGTGCTATTTGACTGGCGTGCGTATTCGACGGCATCGCGACCAAAAACAACATGACGAACAACGTCGGATCGTGACTTGAAACTCGCGATAATGGCCCCCCCGTAACAACTACAAGTGTGTATTGACCAAATATTGAGGTAGCCAACGAGTGGCTTGCACATACAACAGTTTAAATTGATCAAATATTCAAAATTCATCGATAGTAACAACAACCCATTCGACTTGGTCTGCAACGGGCGACGCACAGACAAGTTTACGCTGATTCCCGGGCGATACTCCTACCTTTCTCCAATCGCATTCTCTGTTAACTGCACGCTTACCGAATAGCAACCAAACATCCGTTCGGCGAGTGACAGTATTATCGCGCATGTGCAATGCGCACATCCTGCGCAACTTCCGGTTCGTAGCAGACAGTGTCAACATGGAGCGGTTGTGACTTAAGAACTCGATAAATGGCGTCTTTCTGATCGGATAAAGGTATGTAATAATAAGAAAACGCCCTTACTGTGGCCAGAACTATGTCTTAGTTCTCGGTCACCTATTGCCGACGTTCGCCCCTTCGCCTACGGCGTCGGGGCGAACGTCGGCGATAGGTGACCTCGTACTAAGACATAGTTCGGCCACAGTTAGGGCGTTTTCTCCTATTACTATACACCTATGGGCAAACATGTATGAAATACTGCCCGCTGCTAGGGGTGTAGTATAAATAATGTTCACGTTAGCTGTAACAGGGGGCCGTAGTGAATGGTAGTGGTTTTGTATGAGAACAGTGTGTGAATTGCAAGATAGTAGAATAGAAAAGTAAATAAAACGGCAATTCAAACAATGATCAATCTAGATTGTGTTGCTTGGCTGGTCATGCTGAGGTCTTCAATATTGTTTGTGCCCCCCGTGCCTACACCTGTGGCCAAACATGTATGAAATACTAGCTGCTGCTAGGGGTGTGGTATAAATAATGTTTGAGGTAGGCCCTATTTTGACTAAAAAGTATGGCCCTTCACCTGCCACGTCAGGCCGTAATATTGAGTCAAATACCTAACACAACCATCCCTAAGGGTTCAGTAACCCTGTTATCTCATGATACTCTCGAGTGTTGACCGCTGCCCGGTCTGAGCTCCGTTTACAATGTTTTGCTCCTAGCGGAAGAATCCTCCTAGGATCACGCCAGCAATCCCCGGCAGGGAGAGAAATCCTGCATAATTAGTCTCTGAGAAGTGAACTCGGTCTTGAGTTAGGACAAATAGGTAGCCAGATAGGTTACGGGGTCCCTATGGAGGAGAGTTCCTAAGAACTGCAGGTACTGCCACGTTGTGGAGGTTACGGTAATTTCATCATTTTAGTTATCAACGAATCTAACTAGATATGTAAGATATTTCCCCTGACGTTTTGTATTATATACCATAATATAAACATTCTAACTGATCATCCACCTGACTGCTCATTCATGTGTTCATGCATACACCTGGTTGATCATCCATTCTACATGAGTGGATAGTTTAGTGAATGGACAGTCGGAAACATAATTCTAAACAATCTTCAACCTTTCTCTTTTAAAGTTATTGAAACATTCTGCACTTATCCGTCTACGACAAACTTTTATCTGCTCCTTGTTATATAGTGGGTCATGATGATATAATTTTATGTTAATGTTTTCTATCTATCTATTGCAGCCTCGGTCGGTGGCTATATGGGACTGTTTGTCGGTGGTAGTTGCCTCACGATTATAGAGCTAGTGGACTTCTTCTGTTACAACATTTTCCTGCGGATATCCTACCGCAGGAAGACTGCACCAATCACTGTGATAGACCACTCTGCGCAGTAGCAGTCCTCGGGATAGAACTTGCCAGCAGAATATCTGCGTCGATTTGATAAAACCACATACGTTTGGTTAGTGACCGAACGTTAATCTCAATTATATTTCAAGGTTTTCTTGATAAATGTTCATGACACATATATCAAAAAATCTATTTTGGATATATTCATATAGTGAGACCGGCAGGTACTCATGTAAAGAAAACTATCCACTCGAAGAATGTAGCCATTTCCATAGAAATTCATATCATGTAAGTTCTTAATCTCATATTTTAAAGCACTAATTGGAAAATGATCTGTACCTATCTATGGTTTCTATTTCATGCTATATCCATTTATTAATTATTATCAGGAATATTCTTAGTGACAAAGTACTGTGATCAAGGGCTAACAAGATACCTCCAATCATCCGTCTTAATGATCATTGATGTGTGATGTTTCTTGTTCTTTTTCAAAATCCTCACTCTTGCGATGGTAGGGTATTTTGCCACGTGTATACCCTGATAATACTTAATAACGGATGAAATGGGCAGCTATATCCCAACATGTTCCCTGTAACTGGGTCAATATCTCCTCCTCCTTATTTAGGGGTCATCTCGTTAACATTGTCGTCTATCTAAAGGTGCCTCAAACTTTTATAATAACACCATACTCTGTATTAATAAAATTAATCGAAAATTATGTCATATATTAAGAATATACAGTATACACGAATCATCCAATTAAAAAGCGTGAGAAGGGCGAGGAGTGACGTCATCACGAGTAGTGAGTCTATCCGCCGTCAGATGTCGTGACAGTAAATTACTCTTCAATTTAACAATGAACGCCCAATAGAGAATACTGTGTTAATATGTAACAGCTAGTCACAAAGCAGATGGAGTCCCTCTCCAAAAGTATTTTATGTTTAAAAAAGGATATATACGTGTGTCATATACAGAAAGTAAATGTATTCTGGTATATATAGAGTATATGTTAATATCTGGATAATCAAATATTTAAAGGCATTTTCCTTTTCAGTTTTACAATAATTAAAGGATTTTGAAATAGGTCTACAAAGATCTTTGTAGTAAACTGTATCTATACACCCGCTATAATTACCGTCAGTATGCGTTCAATTTTCTTTTGATTTTAAATATTTTACACTTCAGTTCACAGCAAGATAACATGTGATATATATTTATGGGCACATTGGTGCATGGAAATGTGTTGTATCTACAACAGATTGAAACTGACAGTTTCTAGTATCGATTCATTGATGTTGCCTGTCGTATGGCATAACATGGCTGGAAATATAATTTGTGAAATGACTTTAAATTAACTATCCTGCCAGCACCAAATGTACACCATTCTGAAAGAAAAATAAAATATTGAAATTAAAAAAGTCTTCTCTCATTTCTGGTTTAGTTGTGCAAACGGGATATTGTCGAGGGTATTGTATCTATAGGTAGGGGCCTATATCATATATTTTCACTCAATAGAAGAATCCTCTAAAAAAATTCAAATATCAAAGTGTGTTGGGTGCACACTGAGTGTAAAATCTCTATTCAGGTGGGTCTTGTATCTTTTTAGAATCTTCATTCTCTAAATTACCTTTTGTCTTCTGTGGGCGGACTGACCCCTGAAGATTACTCTGACCTACTGGGAAAATTCCCTAGGTTAATTTAACCCCATCATTTTCACCCCCCCCCCCCCCCCCATTAATATGAATGATTTAAAGCATAAGAAAGGTCAGACAATTCTGCAGCATAATATAAGAAGCCTATACCCTTACCGAAAAGAGTTTCGATTTTGTTTTAAAATTTTGACATGATGGTTATGACATAATCATGGTTAGACGATCGATTTGGTGTCTGGAATAACTGATGCATTGGAATTCTTGACACTAAGTATAACTAAGCCAGTTTAGCATAGATCGTATAGCATCTATCCTTGCGAGTGAAATGGTTATTGGAACCGGAATTTGGTAAATAGGCGATTTAAATTGTAACGTCTCTGAAAGGAACAATAATAACTCCCGTGAATTACTAGAGGCGACCAAATGATTTGAACTGAAACAGCTAATTAGTGACATAACTAGGCCTAGTGGTGGCAAACCCAAGGGTGGAAGCGTAATTGTTTTTAATATTAGGAGACCAGGAGTGCCTTAAAATAATGTTTTATTAAATATTAAAACATTATCAATGAATGCAATTATATGAATAGTAAAATAATGTTCGTAAATATAAGACAGAGTAAAATGCAAGGTATTGCTTAAAAGATAATTAATTGAAAATTATGATAAACATATTATGTATCAATAATATGAAATAAGAACATTGTTTAAAATATGTAGAGAAGTAATTAATTACTAAAACGGAGTCATTTGCGAATCCATGGGTACAAACATTCTCAACACTGTCATTCTGTAGTGACAAAAAGTTTCCCATTTTTCTTTTATACTTAGGGGGGCTGTCCGCCGGACTCCCGACACGCACCGACATGCGCAATATTGACCTCCCGATACAAAATCCATATCGTAGCAAAATCGTAACGCATATCAGGGCAGTTGGTCAGGTTTCTACAATAACGCACCGACACACACCGACGCTCACTGACACGCACCGACACGCTACGATTAAAAAGACCCGTATCGTAGAGGGTCTACGACAATTGATCATGTATCGATTGCCGTAGCGCGTCGGTGCACGTCGGAAGGTATCAGTGACACTTTGAATGGGAAATCGTATGATATAAGCAACAGAAATTATGAAATTTTCAGAATATCTGGAATGTATAATGATAATGCCGCTCCCCAAATATGGTGAAATCTAATAATAGATAAAGGTCTCAAATCGATCATTTCATACTTTAAATTGGAACAAATTTTTTTATCATCAAATATCATTATGAAATATCATATAATATTGTTTTGTATCTACAGATGAATTATCAATCATAAATATGCATTATTTCTGGAATTATAAAGGAAAAATGGTTGATTATGCTGGTTGCATCGTGAGCTATATCAGGGTGTATCCGTACCATGGTACCTTTTTCAGGCACCCTCCCAATACATTATGATGCACACCAATGTGAACCGACGCGCACCGATACGCTACGATATGGTCATTTTGTATCGGTGCGCGTCGGCATGTATCGGCGTTGGTGGGTGCCCGGTCTTAGAATAAAGATAGAGGCAAAATTTAAAGTCTCCCAGAAAGGCATGTAAAACTAGGCCAGGTCTTATTCTAAGAAAAATGGGAAACTTTTTGTCACTACAGAATGACAGTGTTGAGACTGTTGCCTGACATAAAAAAAAACATCAAAAGTACTCCCCGAGATTAAAATCTTAAAAATGTCTCAGTCTTATTCACCTCTTGCACATAAGTGTGGCGCGGCGATCGCCGTGGTAACGGGTTGTACTGGTCATATGTAACCGACAAAGTACTAGCCGGGTACCAGCAAAATCTCTGCACTCCAGAACGAGGCGAGTGGTGTTTGAGTGAAGCCAGTACCATGGCGTGGTTATATACCTACGCAGTACATGGATAGGATAATCATGGTAACAATTATTCATTTTCGGATTTATGTAAAGCAAATATATAGAATTGTTCACTGCAAATATTTTTTAATTGGAAAATGTTTTATTCTTTGAAATCTGCAATTTCAGATGTTTGTTAATGTTATATTAACATTCATCTTTCATTTATAATTACTGGTGTATCTTTTTTAGTTTTGGGTTTACTTCTATCTTTATTTCTATCTATTTTTTATTATCTCAAATCTTATTCTAGTTTGTGATTTTAATGATAATGATATCAGTATCAGAAGTGGTCTAAATATATGAATTATTGGAAAGGTGAATTGTCACTTTGAGGGAAACCAGACTGCTAGGACAAATGACACTAATGCATATTTACCAACTTCCAACACTGTTTTGACTATTTTTGTTTTTTTGGATTTTTTTTTTTCACCCTAAAAATTTTTGGGTCCAGGACTCACATAACACAGTCCAGGGGAAATACCTTAACAAATAATTTTATAACCCACCCCCATGGACCCCATGACTCTTTGTCATCTGTCATAATAATGCTCTATTATCTCAGGAAATATCTACCACAGCCTGGCAACATAGGTATCATTTTAATCGTTTTGAAGTACCTAAGAAGATAGGATGGTTATTTCTATAGGTCATCGTGATAGATTTTTCATAAAATCACTGTGGAAACAGGGATGAAACATGTTTTTAGTGTTTTTACCTAGACAATTCGCTGCTCAATCTATGAAAGTATATTTTTTCAATAACACAGGTATATTATATATATACCAACAGATAGGCCCAAGTCTTGCCTTTCTATCAATAGTCTGGCAGCGAAAGCCCGTTTTGGGGGTGAACCTTGCTTTTGCGTCCATATAGTTTTTTCTTGATGATTATTTATATCCTGAATCTTCTGATTTCAAATTTGCCAGGTGCAACGCTGAAAGATTTGGGCAACTCAAATCATGAGTGTTTAAAAGAAAAAAAGTAAAAAAAATGATCTTTTAATCAATTGTAGGGGACCCGTGCAAGTCTACTTTGACTTTGGCACGTCTACTACGCCTTTCTAAGTATAGCCGCGGCCGGGACTGCTGAGCGAGCCGTTGGGCAGGTCAATTAGACTTGTTTTCCCGCGGTTTTGAAGTGGCTATCCGCCGCTGGCTATTGCAGACACCGTGTTGGGACCAGTCCAGGCTGGTTTCTCAGCTGTCAGGTTGAGAACCAGCAGTGAGGATTGATCCTGGGGAGTTGGGCAGGGAACTAGCGGGAACCACTGGGTTGCTAGTGACCAGGCTGACTCAGAATACCCCGTGGAGAACCAGAAAAGTTCTTGCACATGCTCAGTGGGGACATGGGCTGTATATAAGCAGCCTGCTGTGGCTTACTGAGACACACTGGGGTGTGGAGAGACTACGTGCGGTCTCTCTGCAGGGCTCTGTCTCTGTGCTCCACCGATGGGAGCTAGCTCTCCGGACTAGCTGTTGACCAATTTGGGTTCCCTAGATGGTGGAGTCAGAGTATCCCGGTTCTCTAGAAGGAGAGGGTCGGACCAGTGGGTCCCTTCTCTGGATAGAGTTCTGGGGTCCCGGGAGGAGAAGCAGGGTGGTGGTGTCCACTGGCCGGAGGGAGGTGACGGTTACTCCCTCCAGGAGGTGGCTCTTACCAGCCCTGTGATCCTCAAAGGCAGAGCTACGGTGCTGGGTGGTTGTGGTAAAACACAGTTGCGGGTTAGCGGGTGGGACCAGCACCGAGATGGCATCTTGGACCAAAAACTGTAGTGGTGCTCGGGAGGAGCTTCGGCTGTACCCGACACCCAGCCACTACACAATAAATTAAAATGGTTAAAATAATATTATTTTCATTGCTTAACCCTATTGCGCCGGGTACCCGCGGCAGGGGTACAGTCATGGAGCCGGGTACTAGTGCCAGTGACTCCCGCTAGAGGCCGGACCTATAGGCCTATTGTGAACATTTTGATCATAGTATCATGTGACATGACACGTGATATTTGATACTATTTTCTATTTCGCCCGGAATATCAAATATGATGTTATATCTACATCCTCTGAAAGTTTCATGTTTATTGAACCATTATTTCCAATTTTATCTTAACCCTTTCACGCCAGGAACCTCTGACAAAGCAGTGTCTGTAAGGCCGGGAAGGGTGTTAGTACATACCGCCAGGGGACGGGGTCTTTTCAGGCCAATTATGATAATTTCACTTTTGATCACGTGATAAAACACGTGGTCTTTAATATTATTTTATGAGTATTTCAAAATCGTAAGGATAATGTTATACCAACATCCTGTGAAAAGTTCATCATTATTGATAAATTATTTACAAAGTTATTACACATAAACTATGATTTTGTAAGTCTTAGAAAATGATGCTTTAAGGCATCATCCGGCCACACACGGCGATGCCTTAAGGCATCATCTGGCTATGGGCGGCGATGCCTTAAGGTATCACCCGGCGCCAAAGGGTTAAAAAACGAATATTTTGTAAATGATGCCTGAAGGCATCACCCGGCCAGTCCCAGTTGATGCCTCAAGGCATCACCCGGCCAGCCCCGGTTGATGCCTCAAGGGATCACCCGGCATGAATGGGTTAAGAAATCTATCAATTTTGAGCCCAATCATACTATCAGTATAGTTGATATTTGTTTTGATTTTCTATCAAGTTTTTTCTGTGCCATGACCTACTTAAATTGAATAATTAGGTCATAATGATAGAATTACATGAAATAGCTGGCTTCAGAAAAAATCTTCAGAAAACAGATAAGGGATCACAAGAAAATAATATAAGGCACTGAAATGTGGCTTTCTCATATATATTTTAGTAATAACGAGCAAATTTCATGTTCACACATTCATCAATAAATTGCCAGTTTTCGAATTGTTGTCAATATATATATTTTATAGATGATCTGTTTTTTGCATCCTTCTCTTTTATATCAGTAATTTTCCACAAAGTAGTAGAGTTAACCCTTTATAAGGATGCATGATACCTCGAGGCATCACCGCACTAAAGATGCATAATGCCTTTAGGCATCATTGTTAAAATATTTACAACAAATCTTTAAGAAAGAAATAATAGAACAATATTCATGAAATCTTTACAAGATGAGGATATGACATCATATTTAGTATTTCTATTCAAAAGAATGAAAATATTTATGATTATCTATCATATTATATGGTTACAACCTTGAAATTACAACCTTGAAGGTTTTAACCAGTCTGTGTCCATCTTCTAGTGGGACAAACTGCCACCAGCACCCATCTTTATGGGAGTAGTTTGGCCACAGGCACTAATCCTTCTGCCAACTGAACACCTATTAATTTAATTGAGAAAACATTCTCTCCACCCAAAAAAAATTGCCCATGCATGGGCATACCCTGCTGACTGCACCAGCTATTTCTGTGTTTCTGAGCTAAATATTGCATTTGCCTGATAATAACCAACCCCTACTAATCTTTTGCAAAAAACTAAATATACATCCTTAAAGTAAGGGTATACCTTAAGAGTAAAAGAGTAAGGAATCAGAAACAAAAGTATGTAGCACTACTAGGAGACAAGAACTTAATTGATTTTAATGAGAACTGAAGATTCTTATATACACAAGCTGGGAGGCATCTTGCTGCTGGTTGCGCTTGCAAGTTCTGTGCTGTTCCACATGATTGACTGTCAACAGCCAATGAGGGATGACCAGTCTCGCTCTGGTCTGTTTCACATACCAGCAGTGACACTCATGACACTAACAACTCTGAGTGTCAGTGTTAGAGTACTTGCTCCCATCTGTACAGTCCGGGAGCTGTTGCCTCATTCATATCACTCCACATCAAACTGATGGAGAACGACTACTTTGACCAAAACTTGTTGGTTTCTTCTTTAGTACACATTGATCAATCATTCCCTATATTATTCCAAAACTCAAAAGATTTTATATAAATCATTGATAGCTGACGAAGCTGATTAGATATCAGCGAAACATCATGACAGCACTTGATACCCACTATTCACCATCTGTGTACCACTTGGTTCAATAATAACTACTTCATTATGACCTGATTATTCAATTTAAGTAGGTCATGGCACAGAAAAAACCTAATAAAAAATCTAAACTAACATCAATTACACTGGTTGAATAATTGGGCTCAAAATTGATAGATTTCTTAAGCAATGAGAATAATATTATTTTAACCATATTTATCTATCGATTAAAAAATCATTTTCTAACTTTTTTTCTTTAAACGCTCATAATTTGAGTTGCCCAAATATTTCAGCGTTGCACTCAGCAGATTTGAAATCAGAAGATTCAGGAAATAAATAATCATTAATAAAAAACTGTCTGGACGCAAAAGCAAGGTTCACCCCAAAAACGAGCTTTCGCTGCCAGACTAGTGCCCCGGGCTCGTAGCTAGGGGGCGACAATGTCCTTCTACATGTTAGTTCGCCATCCCTCCACCAGAAGGCATTACCGTGTGCGTAGAAGGCATTACCGTGTGTGTATGTTTCTCCTGCTTGACACCAGGAGGCCAGCCTAAATGCTAATATAGTAGAAGAGCACCACCAGTTAGTTCGCTACCCTACCTGCAAGGGTGAACTTCCTCCTACCAACCACTCCATACTACTTACGTATACGCATCTTTTTAACCTAGCTAGCTTTTTATATTTCAAACTATCCCCATATATTTAAAACTCATATTTCATTCACTTACAGCTCTATCTTTAACCAAATACTTATTCTTTCTGTAATACACCTTATACAAGAAATCGTACATAGCTCGTCTTATACTGTGCACCTCCCCCCATACCCATCTATTACACATAGCAGCTTTCATTCTCTTAATCAACCCCATAGCCAAATACCAAGCTACCTATCTCTTATATAGCTCCCATAGTCTCAATCCTCTAAAACGCTATTAAAAACCATCCTATCTTCTATTCAAACTCAAAAACTTCAGCGCTAGTTCCTACAAACTTTAATACAAGCGAAAAACCCGTACGTCAACCACATACTCCAGCTTCATCTGCATCGATAACAAACAACAAGACGTTATGGTAGGTTGAATATTAATTTATTAATTAAAATTTCGAAATCATTTTGCCCATTTATTTCAATAATTTCTTTCCCAAATTGTTTTAACATTCATATATTCCACCTATTTCTCTTTCTTTTATTTTTAAGGCTAATAACACATTTTTCGACATAGATGACGACAAGGCCAATATTATTGAAAGCATTCGTGAATCTCTGGCCCTTCACCTCCCCAAGACCACCATAGCCCGTGATCTAGGTGTCTCAACAAGGACCGTTACCCGGTGGATTGCTCAATATGGTATTGAGCATAGAAGGTTCACCGATATCACTGACCAGGACTTAAAGGAAAGAATTCTGGAATTCAAACAGAAGCACCCCTCTTTCGGAACATGTGCACTTATGGGGCATCTCAAGTAAATAAACATTTTCGTTCCCCGACAACGCATTCGTAATCTCATCCAGTGGATGGATGCTCAGGGTTTGCGAGAGCGTACCACCAACCCCATCCGTAGGAGACAGTACCAGGTCCCATGTCCCCACTATATTTGGCACATAGACGGAAACCATAAGCTTATTAAGTGGAAGATAGTCATACATGGGGGAATCGACGGATTCACCCGACTGGTAGTTTTTCTGTCGGCCGCATCCAACAACAAGTCAACTACTGTTCACGCCCGCTTCTTGGAGGCATGTGAAAATTTTCAGGTACCTCTGCGAGTGCGAACTGATAATGGAGGAGAGAACGTTTTAGTTTGGGATTACATGTATACTCAAAGAGGACAACGTGGAGTTCTCACCGGTAGTTCTGTGCACAACCAGCTTATAGAACTACTTTGGAGAGATGTTCGGGAGAAGATCACATACAAATACACCGCAGAGTTTAGGGCTATGGAGGAGATGGGTGTACTGGATGTCGATAACGAGTGTGACGTTTACTGCCTTCACCGTGCTTACATACCTCTTATAAATAGCGATCTAAACGACTTTGCCGGAGCCTACAACTATCATGGACTTTCAACGGAAGGCGGTCAAAGCCCCGTACAACTTCTTCATAGATATCGCCATTTGATAAGTGAAAATGAACCTGAATTCCAAATGGGCCCAGCCGCACAACACCTTCAAAGAGATGAACTCCCACACGTCCAATGTGAGGTAAATGCCCGATTCTGTGCTGCTCTGGAAGCCCAAATTTCCGCATATCCCGTCGCTACCACCTTAACAGAGGCACATTCCCTCTATCTCTCCATTGTGCGAACCGTCTCCGATTTCTACAATACATACGCATACATCTAAAGAGGAAGAACTCAAACAAGAAGGAATCTCCTCAGAGATTAAAAAGGTTGGTCTATCTCTCTTATGCTGCTTATGACCACTAACTCTCCATACAAAGTTGTGCCTTAGTTCTTAGGTGTTGGTTATTTCTTCCCTTTTTTGGCCCATGCCTAGTTCTGCAGGGCATGTTCTACTTTAACAGTAGAGAGTAGTGGTTAACACTTCTAACCTATCGCCTTGTTTGTTTATCTCTCCATATGCCGAACCATACCACATTTCTACAATACACACGCATACATCTAAAGAGCAACAACCCCAAGAAGAGGCATTCTCCTAAGAGACATTAAAAAGGTTGGTTTCTTCCTTATATTTGGTCTCTCTCTCTTATCCTGCTTATCACAACTAACTCTCCATACATAGTTGTGTATTTCTTATTCCCGTTTTCCCTTATTTCTTGTTTGCTTTTTGGGCTCATGCCTGGTATTGCAGGGTATGTTCTACTTTAAGAGTAAACAGTGTAGTAGGGAGTACTCCAATCTATGGTATTTATATTTGTATCTTTAATATTCAATCTTTGCACAACTTCCATTCACATATCATACCAATTCTTATTTCCCCATCAATCTTTAATCTTATTATAAATATAGCTTCATTGACTTTTATTTTAATTTTTTTTAAAGCAATAATTTTCAATTATCCCTCAAGGCACGAATTATTTCTCCCTCTTCCGTGTAATCATTACAATATGTATGTCTTTTGTTTTTCAAGAAAATGCTACTGCTCCCCAACCTTCTCTTTCCAGTTCTACGCAAAACTATGGAAGTGGCACTTTCCACCTACAACACCACACAATGGGAATTCCCCCCCTCAGCTTCATCCTTCCGCAAGGTATCCCCACCTGCACTTTGCCTCGCACTAATAGGGTTTATGGCAAAAAACATGAGGAGCACCAACACATGCAACAATGGTGCATAACCCAGAGCAGTCTTCTTTTATTAAATGTAGAAAATGCAGCAGCACATGGTGTAATCTCCCCCACCTCTGGTTGGAATATAAGGTGACTCATGAGCTTTGCTCAGGGGTGGTCATTGCCCCCTCTGGTGTTCCCCCTCCTAACCGCGCCGCACGGGCGCCCCTCCTGCCACCTCACGGCTTTCGCACTCACCACACTTCAAAGTGCGTGAGTGCAGCACTGACCACTGTCTCACTTCTGCTCTTCACTTCATCCAGTACACACGTACTTCTCTCTTTCGTACTTTTGGCTCACCGCGTGCCCGCGCCCCATACATACCCCCCTGGGTATACGGCTGGCAGCTTTAGCAAAAGATTACGGATAAGTTAAGGATTACGGTGTAGAGTGGAAATGCCGCCAACCACAAGGAATGCCGCACCAAGCACCTCGAAGGCCAGCGGGGACACGGCATCGGAGTCCACCGTAAAAGGTACGGACCACGTGGACTCGGTCTCGGAGCATGGGTCGAGCATCAAAACCTCGAGGATCCTTGCCCTCGAGACTCAGATAGGAACCGTGAATACCAGCGTCAATGGTATCCACCAGAGAATGGACGGGATGATCGCCGCCAATGAGAAGAGGATGGACGGAATGATGGAGGCCATTCAAAGACTCACACGCCAACGGTCGCCGGACAGAGTCTCGAGGCCGGCCAGTGCCTGTTCGGCGGTGGACGACCGTACACGTGACTGGGCGCAAGACCAAGCTGCGAGGATGCTGCCGCCGCCCAGACAACTTCGGGAGCGGTACACAACCAACGAATATCTGCAGCGGGAGATGGACCGTGAGGCCCTACGACACGACCGCACGGCCGGTAAGATGGTTTCAGACTTGACTGTATCGAAATTGATTTCAAAGCCTTTCATGTTTGTGGAGCGAGAGGGTGTCTACACCATAGCCCAAAAGCTCGAGGTCAGGGGGTCCCTCGGCCCGTTAGAGTACATCAGTGCTTTCCTGGCCCTCATGCAGGACACCCGGGCAGTGGAACCACAGGATCGTGAGGATATGTACCGCCACCTCCACCAGGTCTCGGTGGACGCTCAGTCGAGACCGTGGGCCGACGTTCGCTGTTGGTCCAACCACGTGTTTGACCAGGTGGAGGCAGGCCGCCTCAACTGGGGAGACTATATCCGCATACAGGACGAGAGGGTCCGCCTGGCCATGACGGGTACCACGACAAGCAGCGGACCGGATAGCAGCAAGGCCGGCGGCAAGGAGGCTCCTTGCCACGCATATAACTCTGAGAGGGGTTGCCGCCATCGTAACGGCCACCAAGACGGAGGGGTCAAATGGGTACATATTTGCTCCTTCTGCAACTCGGTGGGCAGGATGTGTACCCATTCATTGTATGCGTGCAACAGGAAGTTGTCCTGGGGTGTCGGTTATGACAGCAGTCAACCCACACCGACCCCTGCACCCCGCAAGGCACCCCAGGCCGGACACGCGATGCGGCCAACCGAGCTAAACCAACAGAGTTAAAAAAACGGACCGGACGTGCCCTGCCAGTAAGCGAGGCGCGATACAACCCCCCACCACCCAGTGCGCGTGCACCTACCAGCGGGGGCGGTGATGGGGTCGTGGGGTGCAGGACACGTGACGTCACACCCCACGTGACGGCCCGACCACGTGCTGACCACGTGGACCACGATAACAATAACAGCGAGGGGCGGGACCCGCCCCGGGATGATTACCGCAAAGCTCTACCACCATCGGACAAGGGGAGTGTTAGTGTTACTGCGTCTGGGCTTCACTCTACCGCCCTCGCAACAAGTAACACCCCTGATTTTCAGCAATTAGAAAAATGTGTGAGTCTGGAAAACCGGCCCCCGGGGTCCGGACAGACCCCCCGGCCTTCGCCGAGCACTGTCGGGGCACGTGGCCCCGCTTCACCGGCCCCGGCCCCCCGGGGCATGCAGTCACATACGAGGAGGTGAGGCGCACGGGCCTGCCCAACGCCCTCGGGGCCAGGATCGAGCTCAACACAGACCTGAACATAGCGGCGTGGGTTCGCTACTTGTCCGGCCTCCCAGAGAAGTCCGAGCTCCTAGACTCCATCAGGTTTGGATTCCCCCTGGGATACATCGGGCCCGAGTCCGATACTCAGGGTATCGCCAACCACCCCAGCGCTACCGGCTTCCCATCACAGGTACGGAAGTTCATCGAGAAGGAGCGTTCTCATTCAAACCTGCTTGGGCCGTTCGGCCACGCCCCCTTTGCTCCATGGTGTCACGTGTCGCCGTTGATGACACGGGAAAAGCGGGCAACTACCGACCGTAGGGTGATCACCGATATGACTTATCCTCGTGACAGTAGCGTGAATGCGTATATCATCAAGAATTCGGTATATGGTCAGGAGCACGGTCTCCCTACGGTCGACGGTTTCGTTCACCGCCTCGTGGCCTCAGGGCCGGGGAGCTATATGTCAAGTATCGACATCTCCAGGGCATACAAAAACTTCCGGTGTGACCCGTTGGACTGGCCACTGCTATGCTTTGAGTGGGAGGAGGGCTTCTACTGCGATACCGCGATGCCCTTCGGAGCGCGTGCCTCCTCCTATCATATGCAGTGTATCGCCGAGACCATCGTCCAGATCCTGGGGTCCAAAGGAGTGGAAGCGGCTATGTACCTGGACGACTTGATTATTCTCTCCCCCGGCCTCGAGAAAGCGACGGCTGACTTCAACCTGGCACGTGAACTATTCAATGAACTAGGCCTCCCCGAGGCCAGAGACAAAGCTCAGCCCCCGAGCCAGGTCGTGACATGGCTCGGCATCTCCATCGATGCTCCACGGATGACTCTCTCCATCCCCGAGGAAAAGCTGCAGGACCTGAGGGACCACGTCAGGGTTGTATCCCGCAGGAGGTCCCTTACTGAGCGTCAGCTGCAGTCGGTCCTCGGGAAAATACTCCACGTGTCAAAGTGTATACGGCCGGCACGGCCCTTTGTGAATAAGCTGCTGGAGGCACTCAGAGGGATGCAGGGATACTACCTCAACGTATCCTCGGAAATGCGGCAGGACCTCGCGTGGTTCCTACAGTTTGCCGAGGGATGGAACGGCCACGCCCTCATCCCTCGCGGTCCCCCAACTAAGTGCCTGATTGTGGATGCCTGCCTCACAGGTGTCGGGGGCACCGACGGGAGGTTCAACTACTCCGGGCGTGTGTGCCCCCTCAACGACCCAGTGAAGTGCATCGCGGAATTGGAGGCACTAAACACGATATTCGCCATGAATACCTTCCTCACGGACCGGGACCGCGGGACCCGTGTGGAGGTATTCTGCGACAACATGGGGACCGTCCAGGCCCTGACCAGCGGGCGGGCACGAAATCCCGTCCTGGCCGAGTGTGCCCGCCAGGCCTGGATGGTACAGGCGAAACTGCAAGTGGAATTCCTGTATACCCACGTGCCCGGGGTCTTAAATACGGTTGCCGACGCCCTTAGCCGGGCACACCTGACCTCGAGGGAATTTGATAAAGCTTGCATGTTTAGGAACTTCCACTCCCTCAGTGAAACAATTCCATGTACTCATGCCTTATTCGTGCCTGTCCTTCGTCTGTCCTGCAGATCCGGTGCTACGCTCACTCCAGACGAGGGCATCTGTGCGGCAGTCCGAGGCACGTGCATCAGGAACGGTCGCCAACCAGAGGTCGGCCGTATCAACATACCTCGCGTTCTGCCGCCGGATGGGGAAGGATCCACAGGCCCCTTCAGTGAGCTTTATCACGGCGTACCTCGAGTACGTCGCGGACCACGCCCCATCACCAGCGACCGTGGCCAACCACCTCTCCCATGTACGGTCACACCTATGGCTGTCCGGGGGGGACGTGGCCCCACCGAGGACTTTCATATCAAAAGGGCACTCTAGGAAATGAGGCGAAACAAGAACTATACGCCAAACGTGAAACCGCCCGTGCCAATGAACGTCCTCCAGGCGGTCCTCGGGACACTGACGGACACCCCCCTACACGTAGCATTCCGTGCAGGGCTTCTCCTCATCTTCTATGCCGCCCTCAGACAGAGCGAGGTAGCTCCAGGCTCGGCAGCGGCATACGACCCGGCGCGCCACCTCTCACGAGGCAACGTGACGACCACACCTACTCACGTGAACGTGACTATAAAAGCCGGGAAGAACCTACAACATACCGGGGAGTTCAAAGCGGTCACACTGCACGTATCTCCGGATCCATGGTTCTGCCCAGTCCACGCAGTGCAGAGGATGTTAGCGGCGACCCCCACGGCCCGGCCCGAGGACCCGTTCCTTATGCACGAGGACAGGTCGCCCCTGACATCGAGAACGATGGTGAGGGAGTGGCAGGGAATCCTTCAGCTACTGGGACACCCAGCTGGGAGATACACCCTCCACAGCCTGAGAAAAGCGGCAGCCACTCAGGCGTTCCAGGTGGGTGTGCCTGAATTGTCGATTCAACAATATGGCGGGAGGAAATCGAACGCACACCGCACATATATCAAGGACTCCGACGCTAAGGCCGTCAACCTGGCCTTAGTCAGATCCTTCACAAACAAATGAACTCACATATATATATACCCACCCTCCATCTCCCTATTAATGGCTTCTTGGCTATTATTATCGTAATTGTTTATTCATAACAATATTCTATTGTTATCATTATATATAATTGACTTATTATTCTTATCGTCAATTATCTACTTCTTATTGTACGTATATCATAACCTTATTTCATATGTCGTCCAATAAGGTCGACATAAACATTTTACTATTTTTACTACAAATATAAAATTCAATAAAATTTTATGTCTCCCATACTGCATTCTCTCCTTTCATCCAGGGTGGGGTAATGGGTGACTCATGAGCTTTGCTCAGGGGTGGTCATTGCCCCCTCTGGTGTTCCCCCTCCTAACCGCGCCGCACGGGCGCCCCTCCTGCCACCTCACGGCTTTCGCACTCACCACACTTCAAAGTGCGTGAGTGCAGCACTGACCACTGTCTCACTTCTGCTCTTCACTTCATCCAGTACACACGTACTTCTCTCTTTCGTCCCACCCACCCACAACCTTTTCTCTTTCTCCTACTCACGTAGGGCTATTATTATCGTAATTGTTTATTCATAACAATATTCTATTGTTATCATTATATATAATTGACTTATTATTCTTATCGTCAATTATCTACTTCTTATTGTACGTATATCATAACCTTATTTCATATGTCATCCAATAAGGTCGACATAAACATTTTACTATTTTTACTACAAATATAAAATTCAATAAAATTTTATGTCTCCCATACTGCATTCTCTCCTTTCATCCAGGGTGGGGTAATGGTATACATAATTCTCTATTTTTATATCTTTCCTAGCCTATCCCAAATCTGCTTGCATTTAGCGTCATTTGTGCTATGGCATCTGGCAGGCATATCAATATTATATGAAATTTATGCGATTGTCAAGAGAAAAAAATCAAGTGAACTTTCCATTCTGTCCCCAGTTATTTTCGGGTAGGAACTCAGCTTCTCTACCACCTTATCTTAAGTCATACAATAATTTAATATGTATCCAACATAAAGCACATTTTTGGAATTGCAGTTCGAAATTATCCCTTTTTTTTTTATTCCAGTATTTTTTTTTCTTCTTTGGTCACATTAAATATTAGAAATACAACATTAGGAAAATATCGACTATTTTAATGAACAGGGATGCATGTTCTCCCTCAATCCACCGAATTCCAACTTGTCATAATTACCTACAGCATTCCTAGTTTTAGCATCTTTTTCACGCCTTGACGGCCGCACCAAGGGCCTGCAACGAGGACGGCACTACAGGGAAACAGTGCCCGACTCCTGCCCCAAGTGGGCCGTCCTATGGGCCATGACTGCGGGCGGGTATGTACCTGAATGGGTGCCGGCCAAAGGGCCCCATTTGGAGACTGTGAAATGCTCCCACCTTCGTACTCACTGCTCACCTCGCTCCGTCCAACTCCGGCCTTTTATATTTCCCACATTTTCTTCACTCGCAACTGGCATCCCTGAATCCAAATATAAATAAAAATGACAATATTATTAAATAATGCACTTTCAATGTAATTCTATTTATACTGAAATAATTTTATTTATATAAAAATTAAGTCAACTTCCATCCTCTTCCTTCCGGTGGGTAATATCCGGAGCAATTCACTGCATTACTACCTTACACCCCATCTTCCCCTTTTTTTCATTAAAATCTTAGATATTTCGGCTTCTGCTTTAAAAAGTTAGGTGGCACGTTACAGAGAGCGGCCTTCATGTGGCACGTGCTGACAATGCATAGCCCTGTTCAATACACAAGGCTATGTAGCCAACAGCTCTCTACCAAAAACCCACTCTAATTGTAAATCATCAAATATCTTCCTTGAAAACAGGTCATTTATATTTTTGTTTATGATATTCTGCACTTTAGGCTTAGCCATAAGCCTAAGTGTGGCACCCATAGTGGGCACATTCCTACTAATATGTTTTCCCATCAGCAGCTGGGATGGGCTACACCCTGTAGGGGCGACCACTGTCCTCATTCAAATCATCAGTACCAGCCATGTATCGTGTTCTCTTAGAATACTTTTCCCTCTTTTCACCGCACCCTCTTCCTCTCAATTGCAAATAGGAACATGGCGGCTGGAAGCCCGGGGCCTGTTTTTTAGTGAAGACAGTGTTGAGCTGAGATCTGCCAACACATGATAGAGAATTTATGTCCTTGTTGCCCAATTGTAAGATGCTTATCTGAGTTTCACTATAACTCTAGTGTATCATTGAGGTTGTCAATCTGAAATGCCTTATATGCCGGACATTTAATTGCTGTTATTAATCGTCTTTTTCTTCTTATTATTATTACTATGAATCAACCTATAGATCGTCTCATGTGTTGTTATATCTGTGAATCCGGTACAATGAAAAACAAAAAGAACGAGACTGGTGTGAAATATATATAACTTATCAGGTGGCCGTAAGGTACCTCAATATGTAGCAATAGATAATTGTTATAGTTCACGATTCTCTAATTGTGGTGATTTAAAGGTTACAACGTTATTATAATGTATTATATTGACGGTGGCCGTAAGGTACCTTAGATATACTGAACTTCGTTGTTTTAAATATGATGCCTATATAAACGAGTGGCCGTAAGGTACTCTAGTAATCATGACATGTCTTATTTCCTATTATAATTCTATTATGTATATACCCCTTTTTTTCTTTTTCTTTTCGTGCTACTGGTACATGAGAATCTGATCATTGAATTAGCATGATTTTTTATTCATCCCTTAACGGGGATCCTCTCTCCCAAGCCGAGCCATAGCCTCTCTCAAATCATTATTATACTAAATTATAAATAAATAGTCATATATTATACATTACAGTATTGCCTGGGCATACACGACCCAGTTAGTACTAGTATTCGGTTGGGAGATTCCCACCTGAATACTCTATATACACATACATATTTAATATTTCATTTCCCTTATCTCATTACTCTTAGTATTTAAATTATATATGAATAACAAGGGTTGTAAATTACTACATTATAATATTAGAAGTTTATTCCCAAATTTAGATGAATTTCGTATTTTATATGGCGATTATGATATCATTGGTGTTACAGAGACTTGGCTCGACGATAGATTTAGTGATGATTTAGTTAGTATTAGAAACAAAAAGATATTTCGTGAAGACAGACAGGGTAGAGTCGGAGGAGGTGTATGTTGCTATGTGGATAGAGATCTGTCCCCTTTTACAGTTTAATTAAATGAATTTTCAGGGATTAATGATTCACTTGAGTATATAACGTTAAAAATAAATAAACCAAATAATAGATTTATGACTATAATAGTTATGTACAGACCCCCTGGAGATGACACCACATTTATGTTTGATGTTTTGGAGAAAATTATAACATCAGAGATAGTTAGAAATAGCGAGATTTGGTTAATGGGAGACTTTAATTTAGATATAAATACCAGAAACAACTATAATACACAAAAATTCTTAGATTTAACAAGAAGTTATGAACTTAAACAATATATTAGGGATATTACAAGACCCAATCGTAATGGTGGAACCACAATAGATTTATTTTTTACTAATAGTTATTATGTTTATCAAAGTGGAGTAACCACAAGTCTCATTAGTGATCACTTACCAATTTTTATCATAAGAAAGAAATTGAAAAAAACTAAAGTTAAAAAGACTTTTCACGGAAGAACTTATAAATACTATAATTTTAATAACCTTGAAGATTTTGTGTCTAATTACAATTTCAGTGAATTTTATTCAGAATCGGATCCTGACACTTTATGGGAAACGCTAATAAACCTAATTACTAAATTCTTAGATAAAGAATGTCCAATAAGGAAATACAAAGATTGGATAGCTAAGGACGAATGGGTTTCAGATGAAATTTACTATTTAATAAATGAACGACGAATACTTATGGCCAAGTATAAGCAAACGGGGGAACCAGAATTAGCTAGCAGGGCAAAAATACTTAGTAAGCAAATTAAATACGGTATAAAACAAGCTAAAAGTAGTTTCTGTAAGGAGCAAATAGAAAATAGCAAAAAACAACCACAAGAATTTTGGAGACTTATTCGGGGATTGTTAGGAAATAACAATGAGGAAACAGACTGTTCTTTAATTGATGAAAGTGATAATCGGATCGATAATGAAAACATACCGGACTACATTAATGATTATTTTTGTAACATTGGGAAAGATCTATTTCATGAAAGGAATACCGCAGATTATTATAAATTGGTCGATTCATTGGTTGGAAATAACACGGGTAATATAGATGTTATTATAACTGAAAAAGATGTTGAAGATTCAGCCAAAAGTATATGTATTTCTAAAAGTTCGGGGATTGATAATGTTTCAGCTAGGGTGATAAAGGACTCAATCATTATTCTTAAGAAGGAATTTGTACATTTGTTTAATTGTTCAATACGGGTGGGGAGAGTACCTAATAAATGGAAGATTGGAACAGTAGTACCTATACCTAAAAGCGGCGACTTGTCTAGAATTGAAAACTGGAGACCAATAACCCTGACTCCTATACCGGCAAAAATCATGGAAAAGTTTATAGCTAAATATATAGAAACCTATAATGAAATACATCATCCTCTTAACAATAATCAATTTGGTTTCCGTAAGGGGTTGGGTACCTGCGATGCTCTTTTTCAATTCTCTAAAGATATTTACGAGGCCAGAAATAGTGGTAATATTATGGCAGTTGTATACGTTGACCTAAGAAAGGCTTTTGATTCAGTGCCTCATCAATTAAGAAACTTAGATATGAATTTTTATTCCCCAAAAATGTAGTTGACTGGATAAAAAATTATTTGTTAAATAGGACTCAACGTGTTAAGATAAATGGCCTACAGTCAAAGTTAAAAAGAAATGACTATGGAGTCCCCCAGGGTTCAGTATTAGGGCCGATCTTATTTAATCTATTTATCAATAATATGTGTGAAGAAGTTTTTTTAAGCAGTCATATGCAATATGCGGATGATTTGGTAATTTACAGTGTAGGAAAGAAAGAAAATGAAATAATATATAATTTGCAAGATAGTCTAAATAAGGTTACAACATGGTGCAATACTAATGGTATGACTATTAACACAAAAAAGACAAAAAGTATGTGGTTTTCTTCTAACTGTAGATTGAAATTATTAAATCCTCTAAAGTTAAGCTGTAATGGGAAAGAATTAGGTATGGTAAATAAATACAATTATTTAGGGGTTACACTAGACACTATAATGAACTTAACACATCATCTAAAAAATATAAATAAAAATGCAAACTATCGGTTGTTTAAATTAAACAAAATCAGAAAATTTATTGACAAGGATACTGCACGGAGAATCTATATAACGGTTATTAGGCCAACCTTAGAATACTGCTCTTTTTTAATTGATGGTTCCAATTTAAAGGAAATTAAATCGTTACAAACAACCCAAAACAGGGCATTAAGGTGTATCACAGCAAATTGGGCCAGGATACAAAATATCGAAAACTTACATAAAACAAATAATATCGATTTTTTAGATGCGAGAAGAAATATGCAAGTATTAAATTTAATGTATAAACAATCTATCAACATGAATAATATTGACACACGAGAACGTATTACCCGAAGTAGGCATCACATAAGATTTAATAAAGAAAAAATTAATAGTAGCACTTATTATAGATCACCAATGTATCGGGGAAATGTATTATGGGATAAATTACCGAGTATCACACAAACGTTAACAACTACTAAAGAATTTAAAAAAGAAATTAAAACCATGTTCTCGGTATATGATTGGAAATGAAATGTCGAGGAGATTGAATGTATTCTTAGTATGTTACACTTAAGTACTGTATTTTCCACCTTTATCATACCTCAATCATAACCTTACCCATTTTGTATCTCAAGGGTCGGTTAAAAATGTTTATTACCTGTTATGAGAACCCATGTATACCTTATGCTCGGTGGAAGATCTCACCTCGGTGAGAACCGCAGTTAATAAATAAAAATAAAAAAAAGTTATTTTTTTATAGACAAAAGATGGCCCCTGTCCTATAGACACGGTTTTCGTGCGCAACTGTCCATTTCCAAACAAACGTATAACCATCTTATGTTCTATTATTCTACTCTTGTGGAACACCATCTCCAGAACTGGTCATTTCATATCAAGTTATATTTGTGGTCTCAGGAGTATATTGCATCCGGCAATCGTGCTGGAGTTGTAGTTTTTAAACCCTGTTACGTGCACATAATTTTCACCAACAATAATGGGTTTAAAAGAATTTTTGTGTGGTGTGGTTGTCTTTGTGCTTTTGGCTGTAAATGTGCTTGTGGGTGTGGTTCTGTCTGTAGATGTGGGTGTGGTTGTTGTTGTCACTGTGGCTGTAGATGTTGTGGTTGTAGTTGTGGGTGTGTGTGTGGTTGTGGTTCTAGTTGTGGGTGTGTTTGTGGTATTTGGTTTTGGCTGTTGATGTGGGTTGTACTTGTGTTTGTGTGTGTAGTTGTGGGTGTGGTTTTTGCTCTAGATGTGCTTGTGGTTGTGGCTCTGGTTATTGGCTGAAGATGTTGTTGTGGGTGTGGTTGTGACTCTGGTTTTCGCTATACATGTGGTTGTGTAGATATGGTATTGTTTGTGGTTATGGGCTTGGGTGTGGTTGTGGTTCTATGTATGGATGTGGGTGCGGTTGTGGGTATGCAATTGGATGTGGTTATGGGTGTGGTGGTGTGGGTGTGGTGTGGGTGTGGAATCTTCAGTGCGTACTGTTCAGTGCGGACCGGTGAGAGGACTTGTTCTCATCTGGTCATATGGTTGTAAGATACCTATAAGACACCCCTAGGATACGTCCAACCTTGTCTTTGGCCGAGACCATTTTTGATCTAATTTGTTCTGTTCATAATCTTGACAAAAAGACAGCGAGCTCGCCCCTAAGAAGTCTGAGCCCAAGACATATTAAAGATGCCATAACATATCTTGTCTATAGCACACCGTGGTCTTAACACAGTCTTAGCCCCAGATTTTATTCACTAAAGAACAAGGCCCCGGTCCTTTCAAATTACACTTTTCGGTGAACTTTTCAAACTCCTACATGCAAACTAGGGCCTTTTTCTCTAACATTGTTTCTCCTGGTAATATAAGTGTGGCAAGCACATCTCATGTTGGCTGTACCATGATGCTCTTGCCATAGGTGAGTAGACCATTACTAACTTATATTCTACCTTTTTCAACACTGAAGAGCTCTTTCATCTATTGTGGTACGTCCTCTTGGTACTTCTGCCCACCAGCCAGGGAATACACACTTCAGGCTACAAGTAGATAAACAAATCCTAAAGTATTATATCATATACATATTAATCGGTATACCCCATTTAAGCTATACAGGTTACTAGAATCCAATTTCTTTAGTCAACCACAGTTTGTTCACAATGCGAAGTATTGGGTTCACACTACTGCACATAGTTTTTCAAATCAATTGGCTCAAGGTTTTATAGTCATATAAAAGGCATGCATTAATATTGTTAAGGAAATTATTACTCCCGGTACCTAGGTTCAATTTCTAGCCTGGTCTACATATTGCTGGTGCGAAAGGGAACATTATGGCCAGTGGTTCCGCTGGGAAATATAATTGTTATAAGTTATTTATTTCTCTACTGCATTTCACTTTGAAACTTAATTTGCATGAAGAATATGTACAGTATATCCCTTCCCTGAAGGTACTTTATTTATCATTCTTCCCCTCGGCACTACCGAGTATAGTGTGACGTCATTTCCCCCTCCTGCAATTGGGGTTTCCCGTACGTTCTAGTACCCAACATTGGGTTATCCCTGGGTATGTGCATGCATGGGCTATGCTACAGATGTACGATAGATGATTATGAAGGCTACTCCACCTACATACGGGCCCATTTTACCGCTTTTCAGTATAAGTGTTAGTTGTTATTTTTTTTGTTTAGCCCAATGACCTCGGAACCAAGAGCGTGTCTCGCTGCGAGTTGCCCGACATTTTCCCTCTCGCTCTTTCACCATACCCTTTTGCCATGAACTGCTGTCTTCCTTCCCTCCAAAAAAGTATAAGTTATCTTCGGTGAAATTGTGGGGTTTATCCATGGAGTATGCTAATATTGTACCTACTTCACACCAAAGGCTTCAATTAATCCTTATACGCTGTAGTTAGAGGAAGTGGTACAATTGGTACACTTCGGACGTTAGCATTCCATGTGTACCCCGTCACTTCCGCCTTGTGCCGCCCACCCAAAGAGTTCTTGTGAAATAGTAGTTTCGTATTCCCATCTAATTGTTTATCCGTATTGGCAATGTAAACAGCCCCTAGTGCAATTATCATTTATATCTATCTAATATCCAATTATTCTTATTAGCCAAAATTAGTCTTGTCTAAGTCTGTAATTGAAAAAAAATTTTTTTATCCTCATTATTTTTCTAGAAGACGAGATTTTCCTGCATATTCGTGTGAGGAGGGAGTAAGTAGAAAACAAAAAGGTAAGAACATAAAGTATGCCTCCATTTCTACAACTTAGTATCCATTTTTGGTTGTATATCAGCTCTTTTCACCACCATAAAAAAAAACCTGGGAAATATAGTGAATACTATCATATGTTGCAAATGAAACACCTATTTTCTTGCTGGTATTATATGTACAGGGATTTGTACCAACCCACCTTATTGGACTTCCCATACTCACTAGAGTGAGTGTACAGCTGAGTGAACATTTTCCTTAATTCACTTCTAAATTATCCCCTTGTTCCAATTAAATATACTGCTCGTATAAATTTGTTAAAATTCATAGGGGGAGAAAGCATGGATTCCATATAATGTCAATATACACTTCCCTGTGGTTAAATCTAATGTTTTGATACTTTCCCGGAAGATTTAGAGAAGCTCCTGTTTAATTCTAGTGGACCACCAGGCCCACTGCGTAACACCCAAGGTTAAATTTTAATTGTTAGATATTCACTCCTTAAACCTCTACAGTACTCAGTGAATGAAATGGCTTATTTCGCAATAGCTAGGTTTTAACACAGCTCTTTCAAAATGTATTTTTCTAGGCTTTTAACATTGAATCTATGGACGGGGACTTATATTAGGTTCTTTCATACGAAATATCATTCAATTTGAACCAGCGGAGAAATTAGAATTCAATTAAAATAAATGGTCATATAGCTACACATTTCCACTAGGTTTGGTAGGGAGTTGGCTCTGGGCAATACATGATTTCGAAAATCATTTATTATGAGGATTTAAGTTTAAATATATGACTGGAGACATAATATTCGTAAATTATATAGATTCTCAGCTTTCTTTTGATATATATAATGTGCAATTCGAACGAGTTGGGACTTAGATATTGATTTATGAAAATTATATTCGAGTATTGACTATATTGGTTTATCTCGCCATTGCTAGGTGCTAAAACATCTTGTACATAATCATTTATTTAAGGCTTTTCACATTGAATCTATGAACAGCGAGTTAGATTAGGGCAATCTACACTGTCTAAGGTTTCTTTATACGAAATATCATGAACTTTTAACCAGCGGAGAATTTAGAATATAATTAACAAGTATGGACATCTAAGCTGAGCCTTTACTATGGGTGCGTTAGGCTAGTGGGGCACTGGTCAAGACACCATTTAGAAAATCATTTATTATGAGGATTTAACCTCAAATATATGATTGGAGACATTAATATTCGTAAATTAGCGATTCTCAGGTATCATGTGATATATATCTCGACCATTTCGAACAAGTTGGGACTTAGTTATTTATTTTGAAAATTAGATTTGGGCAGTGACTACATTTACAGGTGCAGCAGTGGTAATCGTATACACAATATGTACATAGGTTAGTGTTGGCTATACACAGATAGGCATGTTTAATTTCAGATTCAACAAGGTATAAATATATTCAGTGTCTGTCTGGCACTTTATGTGGTCGGAAGTGTGGGCTTTATCGCCGATATAATAATGAATTTAACCACTTCTGGTCGATATATTTTCACAAAATGTACATGTGGAGAACCTTGACGGTCTACAGATTGTGCAGGATGTCTATGTTTCAGGCTGATACCGTATATTAGATACAAAAAAAAATTATAGTTTGTGTCCATACACTTCTCAGGTGAATCATAGAATAGCATTACGTGCTAGATCACATAGGCAGGAATGTTTAAGGTTGATATACATAGATTAGTGTTGGCTATACACAGATAGGCATGTTTTATTTCAGATTTAACAAGGTATATGCTCCATTTTTACAGTTCTGTGGTTGATCTGAGACTGGTTCAATGCTATAATATATATATGTATTACACAGGCAGGAATGATTTTTGTTTCATATTGAAATACTCGACAAGGTATCTGTCTGGCATTAATTATAATGTTTAAACCCTATCTCGGCTGATTTTGTTAACCTCGTCTAAATTTCGACTGAACTAGCAAGCCGACTGCGTAATGCCCAAGGTTAAATTGGGATTATTAAATATAAACTCGTCAAACCTGGACAGTATGTACATTGAAAGAAACCTTAAAGTATGTGGAATATGAATATATATATGATTAATCATTAATATAAAGTTTAAACCCTGTGAGAGATGATTTCTAATGACAGCTGGACCACCCTAACTACACAGTATAAACAGTGGCGGATCAAGCTAGGCCAGAATTCAACGTGCGCACTCGCATCTTATTATTTTAATATCTTGGTTCTCTTCTCGTCTAAATCTGACGAAATACCTATGGGAACAAACCTCAGAGTCTATAGAAGGTAAATATAAACCTCACGGTGGTTAATTATAATGTTTAAACCCTAAGTCAGCGGATTTTGTGATCATCGTATGAAATTCGACTGAACCAGCAAGCCGAGTGCGTAACACCCAACTTTAAAATTGAATTATTAAATCTAAACTCGTCATACCTGGACAATATTTAGATAGAAAGGTAGCTTAGAGTGCATAGAATATGAATATACATATGATTAATCAATAATCTAAAGTTTAAACCCGGTGCGAGCTGATTTCGTATTATAACTTGACAACCCTAAAGTTCCAGCAGTGACACGGCTTCCCATAGACTCAACGTTATAATCTATTATCTAGACAGCACTCTGTAGAGGCTTTGTCCATCTTATTTACAAAGCGTTAGGTTGATTGCACCGTGTCAAGTCTGATTTGCTCGTATAGCTGCTGATCAGACGAACACGATGCTAGTCTCAGTTTACACTGTTGACGCCATAGGATGATATAAATAGCATTTTTGTGGGTTGTCGAATCGACTTGTAGCAGACAGCTTTCACTGCACTTGACACCTATACTCCCAGCCTCAAAGATCCGAAGGGGCGAAGTTATCACCGTATTAACCGCACTCTCATTCGGTTTTTCCCCATAATATCTATATCATTTTGTAGGCACAAGCCTTATAATGAACGTGCTGGGCTCCATTTCTGTTGTTAATCCACTATTTCATGAAGGGAAATGATTTTACACAGCGTCCATTGTATAGATGAATCCGCTTAGCATTCCATGTTGACACTGACACTCCCACCCCCACCAACGGTTTTGCTATAGTGCCCGAGTTTAAACTTTCGATATCGCTTAGATCACCCTAGGCGTTGTTTTATTTTTATAATACTTTAGAATCGTGTCGGTAGGGATCATATTTGAATATGGATGGGGGTTTCAACGACTTAAATGTATATATATATTGATACGAGCAAATCTGCTAGAGTAGTATGTCCAGGCTCAGATCGGCGGACGCCATGGACAGTAATTTCTTTCATCGGCGCCTATTTTAGGCCAACTTGGATTTGCGTTTTCTAATATAAAATAATTGCTTTTATTGACAAAATACATACAGACACAAAGCTACAGGTCTTCTCTTTATAGTAATGGTCATCTTTTATTCATAAATCATCAATTTGCTGAGAAAATGGCGAAATTCTACCGCTAGCCCCTTCAAAACACAGACGCCCGACGGAGAACGGCAAAACATGCCTGCCGTTCACGCGTTCACTATGTAACGTCTTCCTGCCTCTAGTATAGGCGAACGCTGCTGGTGGTGCTGCTGACTCTATACAACGAGTTTCTCTATACTCCTTGCTCTATATAAGGCACTGCTTAAGAACCCTAAAGTTCCTAGCTAGGTCAGCCGTATGTGGTCAGAGGAGGGTGTTATAAAATGAATCACCATGGCAACAGGGTCAAAGGGGTTGCCTAGGCCAAGAGGAGGAAAGATGATTGAGAAACCGTTTGAGAATTTCCGCCAGATATTCTCAAAATAATATTTTTTAAATTTTATATTATACATATGTATACATATATAAATCAATAAAATTTTCTATACTTTTAGATTTCATTTTCTTCCTTACATATTTTAAACATTCACCTAGTTATTTCATATATTTTCATATGCAAATAAAATAACAGTTTTATATATTTGGTTCTTTATCTTATATATATATATATGCTACCGCATACATTCCCAGTGGGTACTTTCTATACCATTGAAAATTATGTGTATATATATATGTATATAAGCATAATATACAACTCACATACAGCAACGAGTATAGCTTACAGTTAGACCAAAGTCTATAGTCGTGAAACAAACCTCTATCTTGCTTGGCCTAGCATACTGCACCTGCTGTAACAGGCTCAGTGACAGTTGTATACAAAACGACTTTCACTTACAATATGAGTGAATTCATCTTTTTCTTTCCACTTGGTGAAAAGAAAACCTTGAGAACTTATAGATCTAATTCCTCCTCATATACCTACTGTCGGGAAAAAAAACTAAACCATTTTGAATACTTGAAAAGTTGAGTTAAAGTTGATGAGTTACTCAGTGGCCACTATATTCTATAGTGAATGAACCAGGTCTGCATGAGCGCTTCGAACCAAGATGGCGCTGTTACCATGGTTATCGCCCCACTTACCCGACATATTGGGGTCACTTTAAAATAAAATTCTTAAAAAATTAATAAATAAAGGAAATGCGGGGCCACGCGGTAATCTGCCCTCTTTGCAACCAGCTTAATTTTAACCGCGGGGTGGAATTGAACCACCGTACACTTCCTTTATTTTTAAATTAAACTTTTACTTATAAGTATTTGTATCCCCACTAAAGGTGAGAAAAGAAGTATTTTAACCCAGCTATGGACAAATACCACAATATGGTCACTTTTCTAATATATTAAATCGTTCTTAAAAAAAGGCCATGTGACCAGATTTGATGTTTAGTTGTACACTCCAGGGTGGCAGAATGGTGACCAAAGGGAGTGCCGCCCAATAGGGGGTGCTTATACAACCCGGCGGCCATGGGGTAGTTTTCTCTGTAGTGGTGAGGGCAGTGGGGGTACTAATTGCTCATAAGGCAGAGAGAAATTCTCAGATGTTCGTGTCCCCTGAGCTTCACCTCTCTTTTGTGTCCCAGGTGAAAATACTACATTGGTGGCAGCGGTGGGATCACCAGGGTAAATAGAAAAAAAATATGGAACCCATGGAAGCAGATCTGGCAGCCCTATCCCAAGGGGTGAGGGGAGCTTTGGTGGCCGTAGGGGGCGACGACCTACTATGAAAAGGGAGCTGGCCTCGCTACGGGAGCAGCTGGGGCTAGGCAGCCCCCGGACGGTTGGGGAGACAGGCGGTGTTATACAACCTGGTGGGTGTAGTTGGCGCCGTGGGGAGGGGGAAGTATATGGGATAGGGCCCCCCCCTGGGAGATACCTACGTGGGAGTACGGGGTAGGGGAGGATGGCGAAGACAAGGACGGGAGGGGAGAGGCACGGGGAAAGGGGAGCCCATACATGAGGGCCCCCACCTTCTTTGTCTCCGCCCCCCTTTCTACACTAGGGTTCTGATTCAGGAGGACTCACAGTATGTGCTTTGTTCCAGGCCACCCCGGAGGAACGACCCCGACAGGAGTGAAATGAGTGAGGTGTAAGTAGACTGCCCCCCTTCGAGTGGCCCGACTCAGAATGCCCCATGACGTCACTGAGTGTGTGGCGAGTGGCGCCCTCACACGGCACTTCTCAACACCTGGGGGACGCTGTCGTCAAGTTTTGTAAACCACCACGAGGACCACGAGTCAACTTTACTGAACAGCTGAAACGAAACGTTGAACTTTCTGTGCAGCTACTGTGAACACTGAAGCAGAGCAGGACTGTGGTGACGGCGAGCCCGGACCAGTGTCTACTGACAAAGCCTGCCCACATGATGAGATGTGAAGGACAATACATAATTGGTTACTGTTTTTTTTGTAAAACCGTCTCTTTATTCTAGTCTTTTTACCAGAGTTCTTACATGGAAGATGTACAATATGTCAATGTACTACATGGTGCCAAATGCATTACGTGATTAACTGTGATTTATAATATATATGTGACACAACTGATCAAACGTGATTACTACTTTAAGAGATTATATCAAAAGGGGCAGTCCATTAAAACCCCCTTTTTTATACAAAGGAAATAGCTAATTCCTATAAAGACTGCTAGTCTACTGTATGCTTTTAAGAGTATACACCAGTATGATACTGTTTATTACACTTTTTTTTTTTTTCCGTATGGCATAAAGTTCGCCAATTTACATTTAGCGGTCTGCCACCGTACCCATTTTACAGTATAGTTGATTTCCGTGTCGTGGAGGGACATCTAGATATCCTCACACTGACATGTGGTAACTGTGTTTTGGTAGTTAAGGAGTAGAATATAAAAATAATAATAAAATAAAACAATAGTGAACGAAAAAATAAGATGATAGGAAATGAAGGATGAAAAAGATGAAGCACTCCGTATTATGACCGTTGGCAACATTAGTCAGCACACCCTTATTTAGGTAGCTGAGAAGAGCTTACAACTTATGCATGGATGGTGTTAGTAATGACGTATGGTACGTTCCTGATCCAAGCCAGGTCGAAAGACTATCTATCTTCTTAACTTGTGTTTTAAAACTTTGTTTTGTCTCAAGGGTTCTAACTGCTTCAGGTAGGTTATTCCATAAAATTATACCGCGATAAGCCGGGCCTCTTTTTAAAAATTCTGTTCTCGGTTTAGGTAGACTCAAGACTGATTTCACAGATTGTCTAGTGATTCGCTTATCAATGAATGGGGCTTCATCACATTGGATGGCGTTAGTGTCAATATTAGGTTGCTGATTGGTCAAAGCCTTTACTGTATTTATCACGCCTTCAGATAGGGCTATTTGTGTAAGGTAGTGATTGGTGTTCTGGGTTCAGCTTTTAATGTTATTCGCAGTGCTTTATTTTGTAGTAGCTGTAGTTTCCTGAGTGATTGTTGATTGGTAGTATGTATCAGTTCATTGCCATATTCAGCGTAGGGAAGGATTTTTGTTTTATATATAAAAAAAAAAACTTATACTCATCGATATATGAAAAGATTTCTTTTTGACTAAATGAATCTATGTAAACTTTTTTAATTTGTTGAGAATAAAGTTACATATCAAGAATTTTGTCATTTCTCACATTGATTACGCTTTACGGGGAAGTAATAGATAAAATAAATTTCATTCTTTAAATATCTCCCTGTATTCTGGGGCACAGAAAATAGTTCCGTAGTGAGTAGGAATACATAATTACCCGAGGTACTTACCTAGTACTGAAGGGGAATTGATGTTCCTACGAGCCTAGGACACTTTGATAGTGCCCTAGGATAACAGGGACCCACCATCCATCCCCAGACTTTCCACACACGAGAATGAAATTTTACACGTTAAACTTTATGAAATATCAGATTGCGGCAAATATTATATTTTCTGTTGCTTTCCCATCAAATTTATTTTATCTAAGCGGTATTCTTGCTCCAATTACTGACTTCTCACATAGTTCTATCTAGGAATTGACACCTATCATCGCAGTGTCATGATCCGAAGTTATCACCGTATTAACCGCACTTTCGTTTGCTTTCCCGCCATAATATTTCTACTTTTTTTTAGGTCAGAGTGTCTTCACAAGTAATAAATATTTTGAGAACCCTACCTTTCAATAATTGATATTTCTTCCATCAAACTCAACTTTGTATTCTTTACCTGTCTCTGTAGAGGCTTGGCCTTGCGTAGTTACGAAACCTGGGGTTTCTTGTCGAATAGAAATAGCCGTAGTTATCACTGTAGTAAGCGCACTTTCGTTTGGTTTCCAACCAGAACATTTATAACCGGTTCTAGTGAACATCCTTATATGCGACCTGTTGTGCTCCATTTATGTTCTTAATAGGCTATTTGGCACAAGAGAAGACCTTTTCACACAGCCTTCATTGCGGAGAGGAAACTGCTCGGTTGCGCGTAGAGGAAACTGCTCGGTTGCGCGTAGAGGAAACTGCTCGGTTGCGCGAGTTGAAAATTTCTATATTGCTCACGTTCCCCTTAGCAGTTCGTTTATTCATTAAGTGCTATATTGCTTAGGTTCGTTTATTCCATTTCACTTTATAATTGACTACTCCACTCCCCCCCCCTGCTTTTTTGCAAGACAAAAGAAGTAAGGAGCTTCTAATCTTACTGGACTAAGTTTAGAAACTGGTTTAACGTTTCAGGAGGGAAAATTGTAAATTGCTGAATTGTTAGCGTGCCATTATGGCAAAGCCGTGACTTTTCACCTTGGAAAATTGTAAACGGCGCACTTCTTAGCATGCCATGATGGCTAACCCCTAACTTTTCACCATGTAAAATTGTTTATCTCAGACTTTGTTAACTGCGTGCCACTAAAGATAAGACCTGACTTTGACAGACTTTTCGCAGATTCACGTATATCCAGTAGAACAGGCCAATGTCAAAGTCTGACTTCAGGCCAAGAAATATGTCAGTTAACCCCCCCCCCCCCCCCCCCCCCGGTTTAAATCTGGCCCAGAAATACACCACTATCTACCATTAGTGTAGGGTGGGGCATGACACCCCAATTAAGGGAGAACTAGGCCACATTACTAGGTTGGCTGGCTTCCGCCTGTGTACGCCCCTTGTATGTTTCCGCCGTGCCCCCTAGCGGATACCCCGGGAACCAGCGTAATTACTAGGCAGACATATTCCCAATGATGGCACTAGAGGGCGGGCTGAAAAATAACCCCAAACGGCAAATGAAAAGGTGAAAGTTTATTTATAGACCGGGAAAATATTGCAGGCGGTTATTTCTAAATTTGTAGTGATTATGGGACTTATCTTTCCCAAGCTGTTTTTAAAGTTTCAAGGCCTTTGGTCTACCAACTTTGTCAATATTCCATAATAAGTGAAATAGCCTTGTGTAACACCTTTCCAACAACATGTTTGTCATCTTTAAACTATATGCCTCGCACCCCAGAAGGCACATCAAACATCAACCTACCAAACTGGTGTTTCTTAATTTGTAGTTTGTGACAGAATACAATTTTTGTAGGGCTCTCTTAAGAGCTCAATATTCAAACAAAAGCATTATTATTCATACCTACCGCGTATATCATTATGGTCGAGAGGTTTCCCCTGAAAGGCACTAACTTCACCCGTCTCTCCCTTATTCTGCACTGTGAATATAAACATTGAGGGACATTATACCCCTTGACGACGCCTCTCGCCACGCCTACGCCTTATTTTTTTTTTGGGGGGGGGGGATGGCTGGGTAGCCGGTGGGTACTAAACCCTATTTTGGGTACTTTTCCTTGGAGTATTATGAAAAGATACAGGAATAGTCAACAGACTTTTTCTAGTTATATCATGGGGCACAAAAGAGTGCCCCTTGGTGAGTGGGAATAGTTAATTACCCGAGGTACTTACCAAGTACTGAAGGGGAACTGATGTTCCTACGAGCCTAGGGCACTCTGTCTTAAGTATGTTAGGGTGAGTTATAAACTTAGCCTAGCCAACGACATTATCCAATATGAAATAAGTACCTCAGTTCATTTTTCCTATATATTTACTTTTGCAATCAGTCCTAATGCTTCCCTAACCGGCTTGCCTCTGCTATGGGAAACACTAGTGAATTAGTAACTATATAGGTCGAGTAAAGCACATGGAGCGAAGACACGTGTGGAGTATAGCACGCCTTACAGAACCTCGCTCGAGTGTAGACATAATTTGAACTAGGTTATATAGGGTATCCCCTACCGCGTTTGCGCTCATATGAAACATTAACGTCTTATCTATCCACTAGAGGTCGCTTCAAACAATCGGGTCATATAAAACACGAATGCAAATTAATCTCATCTAGCGTGAATATGTTAATAAAGATGAAATTATGAAGTATGGTAACAACTGGAATTATGAAGGGTGGTTAAAACTAATATACAACTCCATTATAAACGAGGTGTATCGCACAAATAATGGAAAAGAGGGGTTGATGACACCTTTCACAGAAGCTGAAGCTACCCTTGAAATATATGCGTACCACTTGACACTATACACCAAAATCACTTTGTGATTTTCTTTTTTTGTGACAGCGGAGAACGCTTGTCTTTTTTTTAAATTATCATTATGCTGCTAGCTTGCCGAATTTTTGCAGGGCTCTTTTAAGAGTCCGATTTTAAAAATAAAAATAAAACTCCGCTTGCAGAAGCTTGACATACTAAATTCCGAAGTTGTTGATATTGGTAAAAAAAGTTTAGGTAAACCACCTAGTACATAGCCCATATAAGTCAATACTCCTAGTCTTCTTACAATGTACCATCTTTAATCTCTCTGTATTTATCACTTTGGAATGTAATGTGGGGCCAGACGTTGGTTTTGCTACCTTACGTCTAAGTTATTTCGTTCACAAAATAAATTTCGTCAATGACGAAATGCTTTTCGTCAATGACGAAATAAATTTCGTCAAACACAAAATAAATTTCGTAAATGACGAAATTTATTTCGTAAATGACGAAATTCATTTCGTGAAAGTCATTTCGTGAAAGTCATTTCATGAAAGTCATTTCGTCGAGTTTCTTCTACCTACACCAGGGGGCGACACTGTGGCGCTGGAGGCCATACCATATCCCTTATACTTTCCTGAAATACTTCTCCCCTGTCCCAAATACTTCTCCCCAAATCCCTTATATCTTGTATCTCCAAGATCGGGTTCAATATTACGAATTCTTCTCGAATTGGGCTTATTAATAGGTGCTTATTAATAATTTTCAGGTTGAAAAAAAAATCATGTGCCATGGCCGGGGATCGTACCCGCGATACCGAGATGTGCAACCGACACTCTCACCACTGCACCATCATGTGTGTTGTAACCATGACAATTGAATGGTAATACTTGACGAGGGGTACTGTCCCTTTACAATAGTGTCCCTCCACCATGCTGTCCCTCTACCACACTGCCCCTCCACCATGCTGCCCCTCGACCACACTGCCCCTATATCATACTGCCCCTTTGCCATACTGCCCCTCTGCCATACTGACCATCTACAATACTGCCCCTCCATCATACTGCCCCTCCACCACACTGCCCCTATATCATACTGCCCCTCTGCCAAACTGCCCCTCAACAATACTGCTCCTCCACCATACATCGCCTCCACCACACTGTCCCTCTACAATACTGCCCCTCCACCATGCTGCCCCTCTACCATGCTGCCGATCTACTATACTGCTGTTTGTTTACGATTTTAAGATTTGTTTACATTTTGCAGGCTTGCTCCCACTAGTCGTTGGCGACCCTAACAGTACGTTCCCGTATTAGGCGATGTCAGCCTCCAGCGGCACAGTGTCGCCCCCTGGTGTATGTCGACGGAACTCGATGAAATGAATTTCATCCGAGACGAAAGTTATTTCGTGAAAGACGAAATTTATTTCGTGAAAGACGAAATTTATTTCGTGAAAGACGAAATTTATTTCGTCAATGACGAAATTGATTTTGTGATGGACAAAATTTATTGTATCCGTGAAATTGCAAATTCTATCCATATTCTATTTCGGTCAACAGTTCCTGGGATAGCACCCATAAATTGATAAAAAAGCGGTTTGGAAGAAAAAGATGATGCTACCTAAAAAGTACTATGCATTGTATACTCACCTACATTGGGTTCCAAACTGTGATTATTTTTCTCTTCTCTGCCAAACGGGCAATGGCTGTGGTCTTTATTCAATCTGGGGACCATCGCCCAAATTGGAACTCACTCCCCACACAATCACCTATTTCATCTCACCCGGTTGAGGTCAGCAAAATTGTGTGTGTGTGTGTCCAGCGGCACAGTGTCGCCCCCTGGTGTATGTCGACGGAACTCGACGAAATGAATTTCGTCCGAGACGAAAGTTATTTCGTGAAAGACGAAATTTATTTTGTGAAAGACGAAATTTATTTCGTCAATGACGAAATTGATTTTGTGATGGACAAAATTTATTGTATCCGTGAAATTGCAAATTCTATCCATATTCTATTTCGGTCAACAGTTCATGGGATAGCACCCATAAATTGTTAAAAAAGCGGTTTGGAAGAAAAAGATGATACTACCTAAAAAGTACTATGCATTGTATACTCACCTACATTGGGTTCCAAACTGTGATTATTTTTCTCTTCTCTGCCAAACGGGCAATGGCTGTGGTCTTTATTCAATCTGGGGACCATCGCCCAAATTGGAACTCACTCCCCACACAATCACCTATTTCGTCTCACCCAGTTGAGGTCAGCAAAATTGTGTGTGTGTGTGTGTATAGGTGTGTGTGTGTGTGTGAGGTGTGTGTGTGGGGGAGAGGGTGGGTATACACTGGAAAGAGAGAGGAAAAGGAAAATAAGTTTCACAATAGATTCAAGATCAAGCTTATGGCAATGTAGGACATACCGACATCCACAACTAATTAAAATGCGACGGTTCAAGTATCACCTGCGTTGCTCTACGATTTCCAAGGCCCAACAAAAACAGTAGTTATGAGAAACCAGTTAGGCGAAAGGAGAGTTGGTGGTGGTGGTATCTTATAGCACCATGGCAATGGCGTGTATACAGCTTGGCCAGAGTGCGGTGGACAACACGTGTAACCCTGATAATCATTCAAACTCGTTGGTCCCTCAAAGAAGCCTTTTCTATTAGGGATAACCTCTGTATTATACTCTCTCAACTCACAAATAATATACACCAGCATGTACATCTCTTGTTCAACACAGCCAGTACAGTCTGCTCAATACAAGACCAATCAGGATACAAAAACCACAGATTTCCCCTGCTCAACACAGACAGTACAGTCTATAACATACTTTCCCAAATACCAAATAATACACACCAGTATGTACATCCCTTGGTTAACACAGCCAGTACAGTCTGCTCAATACAAGACTAATCAGGATACAAAAACCACAGATTTCCCCTGCTCACAACAGACAGTACAGTCTGTAGTATACTTTCTTAACTCCCAAATAATACACACCAGTATGTACATCCCTTGTTTAACACAGCCAGTACAGGCTGCACAATACAAGACCAATCAGGATAAAAAAATTAAAAAAATTCCCCTGCTCAACACAGACAGTACAGTCTATAGTATACTTTCCCAACTGCGAAATAATACACACCAGTAGGTACATCCCTTGTTTAACACAGCCAGCACAGTCTGCTCAATACAAGACTAATCAGGATACAAAAACCACAGATTTCCCCTGCTCACAACAGATAGTACAGTCTATAGTATACTTTCTTAACTCCCAAATAATACACACCAGTATGTACATCCCTTGTTTAACACAGCCAGTACAGTCTGCACAATACAAGACCAATCAGGATAAAAAATAAAAAGATTTCCCCTTCTCAACACAGACAGTAGTCTACAGTATACTCTCTAAACTCCCAAATAATACACACCACCTTTCAGCTATTTATACCATGATGTTACATAATTCGTGTGTTACATAATGATAATGTTTATGACATGTGCCTGCTCTCACACAGTCCCCCCATAGTGACTGTTTTATGAAGTAAGAATTGGTCTATTTCCGGGTGGATGTGGTAAATTGAAATCTTCTTCATTGGTCCAGTTTCAATGATATCAGTCATATTTTTGGGTTTTTTGCACTTTTGTAGGAAAGAAATAGCTCACCATGTCCCTGAGATACAACTGAAGTAGTACATGTAGCTCAGTTGACTAGTATAGCCACTACAGCGTTTTGCACATATGAAACATTAACCCCTTATCTATCCAATAGAGTTCGCTTCAAACAGTGTACTCATATAAAACATTATTGTGTCTATCCACCAGAGGTCGCCTCAAACGGTCTTCTCATATAAAACATTATCCATCCAATCTAATGTTGTAGAGCCACGCAAGGTTAAGTAAAAATGCAAGGATGAAGGATGGTTAAAACTGGAATTACGAAGGGCGGTTAAAACTAATATACAACTCCAGTATAAACCAAGTGTATCTCGCAACATATGGAAATCTAGGGTTTGGGACACCTTCCACAGAACATGAATTTACCCTTCAAATATATGTGTACCACGTTTCACCGCACACCTAATCACCATTCAATTGTGTGATTTTTTAATATTTGGCAGAGCGGAGAACGCTTGTCTTTCTTTTTCCATTTCGGACCTTTCTCACTTCACTAACCTTTCAGTGGCCACCTGGGAGGTAAATTTTTGTAGGACTCTTTTAAGAGTCCGATCTTAAAACCAAAATGAAACTCCACCTGTAAAAGCTTCCCATGCTCAATACGAGGTTTTTGCTTCTCACATAAGTGATCATTTCTAAAGGTATTCGGAGAAGTATAGGTAATTCATCTATTATATAGGCCATACAAGTCAAAAATCCTAAATTGTTGTACTTTAAGTGTAGCACATATAGGGAAAAATCAACTAGAGACATAATCTGTACTATGCTATACTCCATCGTATATGAAGCTCAGGTGTTTGTTTTGTACTTCAGAAATAGCTCCCAATCTCCCTTACAAACAAATAACTTAGTATATGTAGCTCAGGTCACTAGTATATCAACTCCACCGCTTTTCTCATATGCAGGCATGCAAGTCCGAACTGAGTAAAAAGTAGGAATCCCCTGTGATACTGGTATTTCACACTTGATTGGCCAGAAACCAAGAGATACGGCCTGCTAAATACCAATGTCATCATACCAAAATGTAGGGTTCTGGTATATATAATGAAATAGAATTGACTTACCTAGACAAAATATATATCGATGCAATATGCTTGAACACCCTTTGGTTAACCTTTTTCCAAATGGCGTCCTCTCCTATTAGAAGTAAAAGACGGTTGGCCCAGTGATGTCCCGGATGCACACTCCACAACCAGTGATTGGCTGGGGGGCTGGTCCTGGGGGTAGCCTGCGAAGCTACCGAGGGGGTTGAAGTGACGGGTGCGGCGGGCGTATGAGTGGCCAGCTCTGTGTGAAGAGGTAGCCTGCACGTGGTGTGTGTTTCGGCGCACCGCCAAAGTCACCCAAAATTGGTGTGTTGGGAGCTACTCACACATAGAGAAGGTATATAATTTTCCATGGCGAAATTGAACTGGGTAACCCACAAATAGTTTCAGAATACTTTTTACCACCATAACATGCAGAGTTTGGTAATTTATTGCATTATAGCACGGTCTCTCCGGTGGGGATCAAACCACGACGTGTGAAAATTTTTTAGATGAGATTTTTTAGCGAGTTCTTAGCTATGCACTCCGTATTTCGTAAAGAAAAACGGAATGCACATTGTTCGGCATGCACCACGTGAAGGTGACTCGCCATAGCATGCCGCACTTAGCATACAGTATTCCCTTTCATGTGTAATAATGAAAGACACTGTGCTAATGCCTATTTATGCCTATAATATGTGAAGTTCCTCTATATTAAAACCTATCTCTCACTAGGAAAATTGAAGAATATGATTTAGGGTACTGTCTAGTTTCTTCATGGGTTAAGGACGATACCGACGTGCTTCCTTATCCCATGGAGGGGTTTCAGGTGGCTTCTCCATGCTTATTCCCTCATTGTCATGCCCGTTTCTTGATACAGAGCACCTGCTATGAACGGTAATGGTTTTGTGGCGTCCGGTGGCCTCTCCCCACCTATCTGTTCATTTGCATGCCTGCTCCTGAGTATTGACCACTTCCTCTCAGTGGGAAAGCTCTTGGGCATGTGGTATTTGTACATTTTTTTATTTATCTTAAAATTAACTTGTAGCCTGTCTTTCTGCCCAAACTCTCATAGATTATTTCACACAGAGCCCCTAACTATGACCATGAGTTGATGGTGTTCCTCCTTCTACATACAGGTTTTGGGCATGTGTTTGTCTAAATACCCTTAGGCACATTTGTAAACCTTCCTTCTTCAGGTTTTAACCAAGTCCGGGTACAATTTGGCACCTCACTCATGCACAAGTCATTCTAAGTGCAGTAGGGATTGGTTGTACATGTGAATAGCTTTGTACACGCATACTCCTTTAACCATTTCCTTAACGGACCTGGTTGGAGGTGCATGTCTTCAAATACTGAGAAAATACATTCTTTTCCATCATATTAAACTATGGAACTATTTAATAACTACCACTATGAAGGCATTTTACAGAATCTCTCAAAAAATTATAAAGATCAATCTTGAATTAGCTAAGATAAATGATATTTTAACAAGAATTGAAAATGATACCTTGAGGGATCATTTGTGCGGGCTACGGGAGTGCCCTGAGGCATCATTTGCTCTAGCCACGGGAGTGCCTTGAGGCATCAATGGTAAGGAAAGGGCTAAGTAATAACATTTGGTGTGTGTCGGGTGTTTTGGCCTAGGTGTGCCACTCAGGATTTGCACGCATATCTAGTTCCCTTGCATTATTATGGATGTGCTATTTTCAACCCACTGTCAAGTAATATACCCTTCGGTACCATTCTCTGCATACATATAAAAAAAATACACATATTGATTTAATAGGCATAAATAGATTACTCTGCCCACATGCAGAATCTTTCATCTCCACCCGGCCTTGCCTCACAAATAGGGTGGGGACTATTGCTGCATAACTAGCAGCACCTGTTAACCCCCCTTAACCCCTTTCCCCAATAGGCATTTTCTCGCCCGATAAAAATGGTGGTTTTTCACACGGCTGTGTACCTATCGGACATCTGCTATAAAGAGTTTTATGAGGAAGGGACGCAAGTTCCGAAAAGTCGGTGGAGTTATAAAAATATAGAAGTCCGTATGCATAACATGAAACCATGATTCTGGTGTTTAAGTTTACTTCTCAAGTTCGGGGGTTGTTCTGATTAATTAAATAATATTCTATATGTGGTGGGTAATAATAATATGTAACTGGACTAATTGCTATTAGAATAATAATTATTAAATAATGCGACCTTCTTTTGAAGTCCCTGGATGTTCCTTGTGCATGGGTAGTCCCAGTAGAAGATGACGAGTGTCCGCTCAAATTGAAAAGAGGATATAGATTTTAATACGTAACTAACTAGACAACTAAAATTCCCACTCTCCAGGGGATTATTTTATGACTCCCCAAAGGAGAGATGGGCTGGCATGAGAGTCAGGTTTCAACCAAAAAAGGGTAATATTTAAAGCTATTTCTCAAGAGTTGTTTACTGCAAATCAGGTGCTTGCCTTAATAATGAATAAATATTGGTATACATACTATAGGGATATAAATATGCATGTACCTATAAGGGTACCCGAAATATGAAATATAAAACAAGATTATTTACTTGAATTCGAAGTGTAGAATAACTGTTAATTGATTTTAATTTCGCCCTGTTATCCGGGGGCACTCAGTAGTGCCCCAGGCTCGTTAGAACATCAATTCCCCTTCATACTTCTACCAATTCCCCGATTACTTACCTTGGTTGTAACAAGCCTGGGGCACTACTCTTTACTCCACCGGTCGCCGCTCCTCCGCCGATCGCCGCTCCTCCGCCGGTCGCCGCTCCTCCGCCGGTCGCCGCTCCTCCGCCGGTCGCCGCTCCTCCGCCGGTCGCCGCTCCTCCGCCGGTCGCCGCTCCTCCGCCGGTCGCCGCTCCTCCGCCGGTCGCCGCTCCTCCGCCGGTCGCCGCTCCTCCGCCGGTCGCCGCTCCTCCGCCGGTCGCCGCTCCTCCGCCGGTCGCCGCTCCTCCGCCGGTCGCCGCTCCTCCGCCGGTCGCCGCTCCTCCGCCGGTCGCCGCTCCTCCGCCGGTCGCCGCTCCTCCGCCGGTAATACCCTTTTAATAATATTTCTAGTTGAGTTAGCTGGGGAATAACCTTGGTGCTCAGTATAAAAAAAGTTGATTATCCTCAGTCTATAAGTGATGGCCCCTTACTATATGGCCCCCAATAAATAAAATAAAATGAAATAAATAAACACTATGTCTACGTATTTTGGTGTTTTTAGGCATTTACTCTTACCTCTCACTGGTGGGTGAACATATCAACGTACAGTATGGTGTTCATCATATTCTCTTTGAAGTCATCGTAGGAGGGTAGTATGGGGATCCGTATGGTTTGCGCGCACGTAATCGCAAAAGGGTAGGGCAGTGTCGCATCATTCTCCGGGTAGTCCATTGGGTGTGCAAGGGCGATTTTCGGTGGGGGTTCCAGACCAAGGGGTGGGATGCAATCCAGACCCGTCACAAATTGCAACAGCAAATGCAAATTGCCCATCTCTTAAAAAATATAAAGTAAAAGTGAATTAAATTAGGAAGCAAAAAACAAATGTCACTTTCTTATTATATATCCATTCTAAAGAGGGAAGAAAGGAGAATTGCTGGTATAAAACTGGGAATGCATATGAAGTTCACATACCTACCCTAGATAAAGAAAAATTTACCCACAAGGTGTATACTTATCTTTCTGCACTATAAACTAAAAAGCCTGGTGCCGTATGAATACTACACACTCAAATGTACTTAGGCGCATTAGATTTGTATACTCACTCACAATAAACCAATTTTTTTATTTGACTATTACGGGTATATTATTAGTAGATAATATATTATAAAAAAGGAATAGTATTAATCCTGATATTTATATACAATATGGTGGTGTGTAACCATTACAAAATTGTTTCAGTACCCTGCAAATCCGTCAGGAACTCATTCCAGTGGGCCATGGTCTGACACTCCAGCCTGTATCGGTTGCTGTTGGAATCTGAGTATGTCGCCTGGAAGAGGGCCTCAATAACCTCCAGGCTGAGGCGGCTGTTGGGACAGATGAAGAGTTCCCGCATTTCATCCGTGTGCCGCTTCATCTCAAATAACAGTCCACAAGTAGTCATACCCCAGCTGAATCTGAAAGAAATGGGTGTTTAGAGCTCTGGGGCATTTACAATTCCTATTCTAAAGTTAGCATCAAAATGTTTTTTCGGTTTATTTTGTTTTAGAATGAAAATAAGCTCTGAAAGGGTGAATAAAGTACTGTATTATCCCAGAAGTGTCCCATCCCAGTAAAGCAATAGGTGGTAGAAGTGGGGAGTTCGAACGAGTTATAGAGAAAAACTGCACCCAACCCCCCTTATAGGAAAGCGCTGGTACCCCTAGCAGCAGGTAAGAACCACCCTACCAGCGGAAAGAACCCCCATGTGGAAAGAGGCTAAAACGTACCTAATGTACGCAATGCTGGAGTGATGTGAATGGCCACTGCCTGTTATATTTAACCCGGCAAACTTTATCGCAGCGTTGGCTCAAGGGAAAGACCACCTCCCCCGGTTTTGGCAAAGCTGTAGCCCTTTGAATATAGTATGCTGAACACTCACCTTTATAAAGCAGCCCTATGTTACCATTATTTTGCATTCTTTGACAGCGTATTTAGACACTCATAGCGCGCAGGAGGCAGCCACCACCCCACCCCATTTCCATATAAAGAAAAGGAAACTATACAGATTAACTATAAATACTCACTGCACCACGGCATCACAAATGATGGTTCTACACATCAATTGGCATATTGATGTGATCAGCATCTCCTTCTCGTCAAAACGTGAGGTGCAGTTCAGACATCCAGCCATGGTAGCAATATCCTCTATCTCCTTTACCGCTTCCTGATACTCATTCGCATTGCTGCTCTGCTGCACCTACCAATGTAAAAAAAAGGAAATAGTTTGATTAATTTCCAATTTCGGAAAGAGTTATAAAGAGGAATGTGGGGACACCTGCAAAAGATCTCAAGTTATTTGCCACCCCATACCCCCACACAAACATGTTTTCAAAAAAGTTATGAAAGTGTAGAAAGTTGTATACACAGTACCTCTCCCCCCGGGTAGGTAGGGTAACACGCCAATGTTTCAATAAAGCTGATTACTTCACCCAAAGTCAGTCACAGGGCGGAGAATCCTGATTCTTTTGAACTGACACTCTCCCTAGACATTCCAGCTTGATATACCAGTTCATATTCTCATGGGGCTTTGAGGCAGTAATCCAAATACTATGGGGGTTTAAAAGATCGAGAGTCTCCACTGCAGGAGCCTACCGAACTAGGCAAGACCCTTCAGCCCAACAGGGGACCAGTTATAGGGGGGGGGGTTCTTATTGACTGTAACCAGCCCCCTTTGTCAGGTGTAAATTATCTGAGTTTAAGACTGTACTGTCACTGTCAACATGCCCAAATTTAACCCCCCTGAGCCTATGACTTTTGATGCCCCTGCTAAATGGCCAGAGTGGAGGGAAAGGTTTAGAATTGCCACAAAACTTCACAAGGATGACGGTGAAATTCAGGTTGCGTCACTCATTTACGCGATGGGTAGACAGGCAGAAAATATCTATAAGTCCTTTACATTCAATCCTCCACCAGCCGCGACCGAAGCTCAGCCTAATCGGCTCGACCCAAAAGATGATTACGATGTAGTGCTCGATAAATTCAACGCATATTTCGTCCCTAAGAGAAATATTATTCATGAGAGGACACGGTTTTACCAGCGGACTCAACAAGCAGGAGAATCCGTTGAGTGTTTTGTGCGTAACCTTCACGAGTTAGCGGAAAATTGTCGTTTCGGGGATCGTGAGACCGAAAACATCAAAGACCGTCTAATCAGCGGAATGTCCGACAAGGAGGTGTCATTGAAACTACAGCTGGAACAAGACAAGTTGACGCTCGATAAGGCAGTAGAGATGGCGCGACACTCCGAATTGGTTAAAAAGCAGAACGAGACAAAGGTGGACTTTGTACGTAAACCAAAACCGAAGAAACCTGCTGGTGGAAGCAGACCACCCAAGAAGGAAAGTGGCGGCCCACCAAAGAAGGACGGCTCAAAGTGCGGAAAGTGTGGTTACGTGCATAGGACCCAGAAGTGTCCAGCTCAGGGAAAGAAGTGTGTGCTCTGCAAGGGTTGGAACCATTTCGCTTCTGTTTGTAAAAATAAACCAGCCGTTGAAGACCTTGAAGTGACTATCAACCGAAATGACGATGACGATGGAGGAGCCAGTGGGTACTTCCTTGGAGCCGTTGACTGCCCCGACAGCGACTCAGCTTGGTTTACAGAGCTTGACATCAACGGAAATTTTGTCAAATGGAAATTAGACTCTGGAGCCGACGTCAGCATTATGTCAGAGGGGACATTCAAGAGGATGAGAAATAAGCCACAACTCAAGTCTGTCAACATCGAGTTGTCAAGTCTGGGTGGTGCAGTCAAGCCTTTGGGACAGTTTGTCGCCAGAACACACTTTAAAGGTACAAAGTATTTCTTTAGAGTGATCGTAGTTCCAAAGTTGATTGTCTGCTTGATGAGCCGCAGCGTCGCCTGCTGTATAGGTCTGATCAAGAAGATAGATCAAGTGGAGGTCTTGGGATGCCTCAAGACAGAGCCCGTCAAGATTGTGCTCCACGATGATGCCCAGCCATATGCTCTGACTGTTGCACGACGTGTACCCATTCCCCTGCTGCCAAAGGTTAAAGAGGAACTCGAGAGGCTAGAGGCCAACGATGTAATTCATAAGATTACAAAACCTACGGCATGGTGTGCTCCAATGGTACCTGTGGTGAAGAAGTCAGGTAAAGTGAGGCTTTGTGTAGATCTGAAGAAACTAAACGTAAGTGTTAAACGTGAAAGGTATGTGTTGCCGACCTTAGAAGATGCAACATCCAAGCTGAATGGTGCGTCAGTATTCTCCTCTCTGGATGCGACCATTGGATTCTACCAGATCCCGCTTGAGGAAGCCCATCGCATACTGTTCAAGGACCCTATCGTCAGCTGAACAACGGTATGCCCAGATTGAGAAGGAATGTCTCGCTAGTGTCTGGGCCTGTGAGAAGTTTGATCGTTTCCTTGGTGAACTGGAGAACTTTAAGGTCTTAACAGACCACAAGCCCTTGGTGACTCTGATCAACGAGAAGGACTTAGACAGAGCACCCTTAAGATGTCAACATTTGTTGATGCGCATGCTCCGCTTTAATGCGAAGGCTGAGTATGCACCTGGAAAGACGATGGTGATATCTGATGCGCTTTCACGAAGCCCTAAGTGGGATAATGCAACTGTGACGGACACAGAGGTTGCAATACACGTGGTCATGGTAGAGGAGAGTCTTCCCATGTCCGACCATCGGATGGCAGAGCTTCGGAAGGCGACACACGATGATGATGTCCTCCGAGCCGCAAGTGTGTATGCCCTGGCTGGATGGCCGAAGTACGAACAGGACGTCCCAGACCAGCTGAAACAGCTCTTCAATGAGAGAGGGAGCCTATCAGTTAGTAATGGTCTACTGACTTTTTTTTTTTTTTTTTTTAAAGCTTTTATTTATACTGGAGTATACGTTTGGGTAAAATAATATACCCATCTTCCAACGGCTCCAGTCTTACTAGGTATATTGCCTTCGCCTAACGCATAGGCTTACAAGTGGCAGTTGAGTAGATCTATTATAGTTTCTAGTTAAAGATTTAATCATAGTACAACGAAACATGAGAAAAACAAAACAAAAGCAAGACAACCCCTCCACCACACCCCACATACAATGGGTCAAGCTTAGTTTATACATTTCCAAACTACAAGGATGGTAATTAAGTACAGTTAAGGCAAACAGCACAATGTCACATTCATCAAGTTATTCACCATAAGCTAACCTCTGTGTTTTTAGCTTATTTTTCAGAACTCTTCTGAAATCTTCTTATGAGGTAATATTTCTTTCGGTTGGCGACATATTATTCCACAGTGTGCTAGAAGCGGCTTCTACTGATTTGAAGTACTGGTTGGATGCGATATGGGTAGCCGATTTTAGTACTGGGGCATCATGAACACGTGTTCGGTGTTGTTCATTTATCAAATATTTCTTATCTCTTGCACGATTGAAGGCTAACATTGCTAAGTGAGAGTTGCGTCGCTCATCAAGTCTGTTAATGTCACATGTATTATGAATATAGTTGTTCGATATTCGACGTCCCTCATTGCAACACAGTCTTAGACCGCGATTTTGGCACTTTTGGATTTTGTCCCTAAGTTTAGCTCTTGCATTTATATATAAGATGTCACCATACTCTAGGTATGGCAATACTTTTGTTTTATAGAGGGAAACTGTTTGCTTAACTGTTAAGTATTTCCTTATATAGTGTAGCAGTTTGATCTTGTGAGTTGCTCTTGCGGTTGCCCTGTTTATATGCTTTTCATAAGAAAGTGTTTGATCAAGCTTGACTCCCAAGTAATCATAATCATTGGCGTGAGATAAAGGTAGTTTATTTAAGGTTAGTTTCGAGCAAGCGGCTGTTGTTATTTTATTTCTGGCTCCGAATATCATGGATTTAGTTTTTGATACATTAACGGTCAATCGGTTATTTGCGCACCATGAGGCAAGCGAGTCTAAGTCCTCCTGTAGGTGTGATTCAATCATAGCTAAATTATCCCCCCCTAAATAGACTACCGTGTCATCAGCATATAGCTGGATTTCGCTATGTCTTATGCTCTTACTCATGTCGTTCACGTATATTAGGATAGAACCTTGGGGCACTCCTCTGGTTAGTGTAGTTTGCGCTGATAGGTTGTTATTTGCTATAGTTTGTTGTTTTCTATTGGTGAGGTAGTCTTTAGACTTATGGTAACAGGATCATCGTCCCGGAAAAGATGAGACCCGATATTCTCGACAAGATACACCAAGGCCATCAGGGTATCACAAAATGCCTTGAACGAGCAAAGGAGTCTGTGTGGTGGCCTGGTATCGCCAAGGATGTGAAAGGTATTGTGACCACTTGTGACCATTGTCAAACCTATAGACCGACCCAGAACAAGGAACCACTCATGACGACTATGCTCCCTGATCTACCCTGGCAGAAAATAGGAGTTGTGGTGTACGAGGCACAACGCGACTAACGAGCAAGTGACAGAATCGAATTCGCGGGCAAGACGTTCCCGCCGTTTCGCATTCACCCGTGGCCTACATTTCTCGACCGTGATTGGTGCGCCGCGTCACGTGACCACGGTCCGACTCGCGGATTCGCTGTTGCTACGGACGCGTTGTTAGCTGAAGCTGGTTGCGCGGTTTGACGGAGTTTTCGCTGGTTCTCTAACGTAGTCGATGTCGCAAGGCCTATGGGCGTTTTGCGGTTATCGACTGGTGTTGGAGCTGTGAACCGTTTCTCCTGTATTCCCCCTACCAACTGGTGGTTATTGGGTGAACTTCTATGTAGGTTATCAGTGATGGGAAGTGTCTTAACTTAGATTTCCCGTCTTACTCGTTAGTTTCGACAGTGATATGTCGCATCAGGCGTCTACTGTGTCCTTCTGTGGTCTCTCAGCATCGTGACAGCGTTTATTTCGCTTTAGATGCTACTGAACTGGACTGAAGGTAAGTTCTTCAGTTTTTTCGGGTGGTGCTCGACACTGTCACTTGTGTGTGTCGCTGCGGAAGAACAACATGTGTAATCATTGCGTAAAGTCTTTTGCCGTCGGATGGGTCTCCGAAAATAGGAGTTGACCTGTGTCAGTTCGAGCGTCAAGAGTATCTTGTTATGGTTGACTATCATTCACGGTGGATTGAGATACTCCATCTATCAACGACTACATCTTCAGCAGTGATAGCCAAGATGAAGGATGTGTTTGCCAGACTGGGATTCCCACAGGAAGTAGTCTCAGACAACAGGCCCCAGTTTGCATCTGAACAGTTTAAACAGTTCGCGAAGAAGTGTGATTTCAACCACGTCACTTCTAGCCCCCATCTGCCAAGTTCTAATGGAGAGGCAGAACGTGCCGTGAAAACAGCCAAAAGTATCCTGAGACAAGACGATCCATGGCTGGCACTGATGATTTACAGGGACACTGTCATCGCCGCTACAGGGTGTAGCCCATCCCAGCTCCTCATGGGCCGACATATTCGTACGAATCTGCCAACTCTTGGTGCCAGACTTAGGCCATCGTGGCCTAACCCAGACGTCATTAGAGACACTGATAAAGCAACAAAAGCAGGATATGAGCACCACTACAACAACCGTCATGGTGTCAAATCCCTGCCTAATCTACAACCAGGAGATGTGATTAGGCTGAAGACCAACCAGGAAAAGACTTGGACGACTAAAGGTGTGATAACCACCTCAGCCGAGACTCCAAGGTCATATAATGTGCAGACAGAGTCAGGCATTTTCCGAAGAAATCGTCGACATCTGCAGCTAACTGAGACTGCAGACTCCCAGCCAAGTTCTGCAGTGCAGAGTCCTACAACTCGACCTGATCACTATAAGCCTTCTGTGGTCGCTGCACCTAATCCGGCTACATCAGCTGGTCCACCTACTCCAGCTCTCACAGAAACACCTGTGCTACGCCGGTCTCTGAGGATGATCAGGAGGCCAGAGAGACTGATTGAAGCTTAGTCTTGTCCCCCGACATGGGCTAAGAATAATGCCCGGGACAAGGCGCGAAAGGGAGAAGTCTACTCCTTATTCGCAGGATATGTTTTGTTCATGTTGTGTTGCTACTACAAATATTCTCTTACAGCTGATTAACATTGAGACTCATATAGACATTCTAAAGACATTTCAAAGTAGTAGTAAAAGTAAGAGATAAAAAAACTCCCTATCTGAAGTAAGACTTATTTGAGAGAAACATAAAGACTCTTGTTTAAGAAAGTTTTGGAAAAAAAGAGGGAGATGTTGTGTAGCGCCTCTAAAACGTTATCCAGCACCAGGGCGCCCCCTACAGTGTATCTGGGGTACTATTGTAATAAACAATCAATGCTGGTGAACTTGAAATGTAGACTGCTTCTGAGTTATCCACTGATCTAATCCCCACATTATACACAAGATTTGTGACAGCTATGGCCGAAAAAACACCCAAATATACCCCCCTTTTTTTTGCAAAAATATGTTGATATCATTTTGCCAAGCCTATGCAAGATTTTTCATTAAATCACTGTGAAAACAGGAAGGTAGCAAGTTTTGTGGGTTTTTTTACCTAGATAATTCGGATGTTCAATCTATGAACTCTTAGCCATAACACAGGTATATGATATTATAACAACAAATAGGCCCAAGTTCAGCTTTTTAACAATATTTTATTCATAAAGTTCGGCCTGTTATTCATGACACAACAACAAATTACATTTTTAGTTAACTCTGTGCTAATGGTTCTGAAGCCATGCTGCCGACCCAGGTCAGGTATCACGCCTCGTTTTCGAATGCGAGTATGTGGCTGGTTCCCGGAAAGCTGTGGCTAGCCACATGCAACCAGCGCAACCCATTATCATGCTACCGCAGCACCACTCTTATGTGCAAGAGGTGAATTGGACCTCTCCAATGCTATTCACCTCTTGCACATAAGACCGAAAATCACGAGTGGTGATCATTTGGGCTGGAGGAGGGGTAAAAAAACCATGGGAGTACGACTGAAACCTTTGTGTGTACATACTACAGGGAGTGGGCCATATACCAGATATATGAGGGTAGGTTAAATATTAATAATAAATGTGCAGTACAGCACCAAAGTTGGGATGTTAATATATTGTGTAGAAACGACTGATCCCTTTCCATGGATGCATAGAATACAATACTGATGTATTACACAGCATTTCTCCTGGAATTTATGTATTATAAATCAAGTTAAGACCCTATGCTAGAGTGGAAATGACATAGTATGTTAGTATATCAGAGTTTTTTTTTTATTTTTGTTGTTGTGATAACATGTTATTGTGATGGAATTTGTCTGCAGAGTTAGTATTTCTTGTTTTCGCATAGTATATCTCTGTGCAAATATGATTTAAGTTATTTTGTTCTACCTAAAAGGTCAGATAATGTCCATACCTACAGTATGGTATATAGAAGTTGGAGTCAGAAGTCATAATCTACATGCTATTAGGTCTGGAAAAGGAATCAGTCGTTTCTACACATATACCAGAAAAGCCTATTTAAGGCCAGTGGGAGTTAATTATTGATGTATATACATATATATTTTCTGGGTTAGACAAGTTTAAGTGCATTTTATAAGGTATCAATAAGATTCATTGTTCTTCTCAGTGACTGTGAGCGAAGTATGAAATATTCACTATATAATTCATTTTATTGTACATTTATTTGTTCCTAGCACATACTGTTGTGCTTTCTCCACATTCAATAGGTTGGGGCATGTCTACTGTAGCTGCTCAATTCAAATCTGGGTGTTAGTATCAATGATTTAGGCTGGGGAGGTTACTAAGTCAGGGATCAGTCGTTTCTACACAAAAAGTAGCTATACATTCAGTTCTGATTTCTATAGTGTTTCAACGCTACTGGGAGTTAATTATTGATACATGAATATATATACACACTGTTTTATATCAACTTAAGTGAATATTGCATGGTAATAATAAGATATATTGTTATTTTTGGTGTTTGTGAGTGAGAAATGTACTATATCATTGAGCTTATTTTATATTTATTCCTGGCACATACTGTGGTGCATTCTCTCCATTCAGTAGGTTGGGGCATGACTACTGCATGCTGCTCACCTGAAACCTGGGTGTTAGGTTGAATGTATAAGACTGGAGAGGTATTTAAGTCAAGGATCAGTCGTTTCTAAAAGGATCAGTCGTTTCTATAATTGTATATATGTCTACATTTCTCAAAGCTGAACTGGAGTAGAATAATGGTACTACCCTGCTGTCTTCCTATGATATAAATCATGGTATATTAACCCATTGGCTGCGGGTGATGCCTTAAGGCATTACCAGTCTATATCGGGTGATGCCTTAAGGCATCATTTTCAAGAGATTCTGGCGATAAATGTTCAAGTGGCCGTGAAAGTGTAAATATTGAATGAAATGTTCCAATTTTGTTGTAGGGTGTAGGAAAGATATAACCATCATTAAAAATAATCAAGTTGAAATTTAAGTTACCATATATTTAAGTTACCGTATATTCGAACGAATACGAACAAGTTTTGCAGACGTCCGCGCCTACCGATCCAAGATGGCGGACGCGGAGGTTTGGTTTGGTTCCGATAGCGATTGGGAAGAAGATTTGCCTTTGTCCACGGTCACTGAACGAAAACCACTAATTTACATATATATACGCCATTGCGATAACGCACATATCAGCTGTATCGTGGCCTGTTTATACTTGTATACACCTCTTATACGCGTCTGCGTTTCGGGCGTCTACGAGACAGTTTCCATATGTAGACGCGCGCGACTTGGCTGTCTTTCACGCCTGGCGTATTTAAAATAAAATATACTCTGCGCAATATATATATATCGCCAGGCGTATATATGATACCCCAACAAATAAAAATTCGACCCGCGGCCCGCCCCGTCCTTTGGGTGTTGGTAGAGCATACACCAACACTGAACCGCCACCCGCGACCTCCCAACCCCACCCCCTACCGCCCCCCCGACACCCCACCACCCCACCTCCCTACATCACTCTACCCACAGTGAAGCCCTAGTACACGACCCCCGGCTCCCTGCAGTGTATGTCGACGGGAAATCCAAGGTGGGGCAGGTGTGTGTATCACCCGACCTCCCCCACACATGTGTGAATGCGGGGGGCGACCTCCCCCACACACGTGTGAAAGCGTTGGACGGCGGGCGGCGGGCGGCAGGCGGCGGGCGGCTTCAATGTCTATAGTGTCAAGTTCTCAAACGCTTATAAACGCTTACATCCAGTATCATACAGAAGAGTGGTGTTTGAAAGTAAAATCTATTTAAAAAATGGTAAAAAAAAACCAACACAATGCAGGGTTTATTATTTGTAATTAATCAATTTATACTCTATCAGGTTTTATGAAAGTTTTATAAAATAAATTGGTAATATAAGATTGCAATTTTCATATAATACAGACTTGGATGGTTAATGGCAAATGAAATATGCTACCACTGATGTCCCCAAGTGGCAGAGGTCGGAATTATTGGCTACTGGCGTAAATAAACAGGAGCAGGCATATATATAACGTATATAAGACCGCACCATGGACACGTATATATACGCCACTAGATAAGGCGTCTACGAGACGGATAACATGTCTAACTTCTAGACGCAAAATCCTACTGTTAGACGCGTTTCGGATACATATGTAAAGCGGTAAGTTTCGTGCAGTGGGTGTTATTACTTAATAAATATGAGCGAAAAGGCACACAGAGAACAGATGAAGGGATCAGTGGCACAAATATTACGGAAAATGCACATGAATATCATGATACTGACGATAATGGCTCAAGCGATACAGACTCCGAGAATGATGACCCCGCCCCCATACAACCTGAGAGCGATAATGTCTGGATTAATATAGAAGAAAATATGGAAAAGGAGGATGTACCTGATCAATTCAATGATTCCCGAACTGGAATATCTGCAAAGCTAGATCTGACAACCCTGAAATCACCATTGAACTTTTTCTCTATCTTTATAACCATAGGATTTGTGGAGAGTCTCGTAGGCACTACCAACGCATATGTCAGAGCCCACCCAGGAAAGGATTTGAGGAAAAAACGAAAATGGGTTCCAGTCATTAAGAAAATTTGATTACAGGATTACTGGTCTACAGCAAAAGTTCTGGCTACTCCTTTCTTCAGGGCGACCATGGTACGAAATCGATTCCTGGATATTTTGCGGTAAGCTGATACTTCATTATTCTTTTCTGGAAAAAATCGCTAAAAAATTCAAAAATCCTATTGTTGACTCCTATATGTGCCTGTATCTTGCTTTGCAGCCTATCTGACTTTATATTGCAAAAGATTAATAGCAATTCCTTGTCTGACAGGTACTTCAACTTTGGCCCAGAGCCCGGTAGAACTAACCCGCCTGCGGTGATCGACAGGGTAAGGTGGTTGTTAGATCACCTCAATTCCATTGCTTCTTCACTATATCGCCCCAAGAGAGAAGTTGCCATAGATGAAACGATGATAAAACATAAAGGCAGATATGTGCATATCCAGTACATGCCCAAGAAACCGAACAAATGGGGCCTAAAGTTCTGGGTTCTGGCCGAGAGTGTGTCAGGTAGGTTAATCGCCTAGATCAGCTGTCACTTTACAAGCTTTCCTACCCCTACCCGCCCCACCACTGAGTCGATTGTCAATATCTTTAATTTATCTAATGATACTTCCACACGTTCAAACCTGACAATATATATACTGGAATAAACCTCAGAGTATCGGCTTTGCTCCAACCTACCCTCCTGATCGTTTATCTAAGGTTAAAAGCCTGTGCGAATTGATTTTCAAATCAACATCTTCTACTGTCAGTGCCGTGTCAACCCCTCTCCACAGTAGACGCCATGTTGAAGCAAGTCAAAATATGAAGCGCGTAAGGCGCAACGGTTAAATTCGATCATCAAGTTAATTCTCGATCAAGATGTAAAATATCATACGGTAACAAACCTCAGAGTGTGGGGAATATCCTCGTATAAGTCATTGTTCGTATATTTAATGTTAAACCCTTGTGCGATATGATTTCCTAACTCACCTACATTTGCTTGTCATAGTCGGCGTCTCCCCCCACCACTGAGTCGACTGCCCGGTTCGATGTCAATATCTTTTATTAATTTAATAATACTTCCACACGTTCAATCCTGACAATATATATACTGAAATAAACTTTAGACTCTTGGGTTCATTCTCATCTACCTCGCTGATCGTTTATCTAATGTTAAAAGCCTGTACGAATTGATTTTCAAATCAACATCTTCTACTGTCAGTGCTGTGTCAGCCCCTCTCCACAGTAAACGCCAGTCAAAATATGAACCGCGTAAGGCGCAATGGTTAAATTCAATCATCAAGTTAATTCTCGATCAAAATGTAAAATATCATATGGTAACAAACCTCAGAGTGCGGGGAATATCCTTGTATAAGTCATTGTTCGTATATTTAATGTTAAGACCCTGTCCAATATGATTTTCTAACTCACCTACTTTGCCAAGTGTTTCCCCTCCCACACAGCATAATGAGTATGTGGGTTATGTTTTGTTTATTTTCTATTTATCTAACTTATTAAACTTTACAAAATTTATATAGGAACAAACCTTAGAGTGTGAAGATTCATCACATATATGTCTCCATTGATTTCCTGAAGGTTTAAGCCTTGTACAGGATCATTTTGTAAATGTTGTCTATGCACTGCGGTGAAGGGAGTTGCTGGATTTGAAAGTGCCGGCCAGAAACTCACCATGCTGGGGGGAAGCCACATATATAACTCCTTGGTGAGATCGACTCGTACAGAACCAGCAAAGAATATAATCATGTTGATTTCACAGGTGGGAGATTCAGCAGGCTTTTTTCTTCCTTCCAGTATAATCCAATAGCGATGTCATAACCTCTTGTGGTGGTAAATCGACCAAATCCTGAGCGAGGTGATGGCTAACCAACTCAGCTTTCGTAGTATTGGCTTTATTGACACCGCTCTGTGTAGAATGTCAATCAGTTCAGCGCCTTGGAAAATATCCATTTTCTCCCGTTATTTAGCGTCTTTATGAATAAACCAGACACTGCCAAAATCGTAAAGACTTGTAGAATATTCCCAGGGTGATGATTAATGATGTCAATGCATTTTGTATGGGTGACATACCAGCAAAGTTATAAATCTCCAGAACCGGACCTTCGCAGCCTGGCTTTGTCAACATAGACCACTGTCACACTTATTTTTCTATCAATGTCTCAACTTGTTCCAGGCCGTACGCATTGATCTGCAGGCTATTTCTCCATAATAACCACCCACACATGTAGGGAATACATATATCATGCTCCTCTTCGGCTGGCAGATTAATATTCGAATAATCCAATATATAAATCCAGGTTCAAAGACATAAGATGCTAGCCAGCGTCTGTACCCTTGAAGGCGCCTTTTTTTTGGTTTGAATCTTATCCAGTTACCCATACTAGTTTCTGGATTTTCTCAATTATTCTTTATATATACCATACCAAATTCTCAGAGGAGTTAGAATATAGTCATAGGAAGACAACAGTGTCAACAACTTTTATTGTTATTTACCATCAATTCGATAAAACAAATATTTCTAACCAGACATCGTGACGCTGACCTAGATCTGGGCCGGAAGCGTATATAGGCAAGCGGTAGAATCTAACTGTTATCCGGGCTGGCTTCACGCGCTCTGAAAATGGCCCGCCGCGAATGAGTTATCAACATATATACAATAGTTAAATATAATCACCTGATGAAGCTAGATAAAGCCTAGCGAAACATCGTGAATCATATTTTGATACTCTAATTTACACCACTACCTGTACTATTTGGTTTAATAACAACACCATTATAAAAAATACTGTGTCTGGTTTTTTGTGATCTTCATCTCTGAAGTTAAATATATTACATATTGGATCTATGCATGTGAACAGGGGATCAGTCGTTTCTACAGAAAAACTTCCCCTGGCTACATCTTGTGTCCCATAGGGTGTAATAATGGCCATCAATTGAACTTTTTTCATATATAACATTGGTATAGGTGAAGTATCCCCATGCCATAACTAGTGACTCAGGATATTATATTTATCTATGTGCAGCAGGCCTCTACAAAAGGATCAGTCGTTTCTATGGAAAACTTCCCCAATGAAAACAGGCCCACAGGAGACTTATAATTCAAGCTATATATGCCAAAATGGCCCTATACATTCCTTACATTCTTGTGAACCATCTGATATGAAGAATTATTACATAGTTACATTAGTTTTCTATTGCATAGGCTTGGCAAAATGATATCAACATATTTTTGCAAAAAAAAAGGGGGTATATTTGGGTGTTTTTTCGGCCATAGCCTCCTTATTATGCCTAAGACATAGTGTAAAATATTAGAGCTATTCTAGCCTTATATTTAGTCCTGTATTTAGTTTCTATATGTATTTGTATCTATACATTTAAGTGAAAACCTTGAGTGTACTCTGTACGTTCATCCTCACCAAGGTCAGGTGAGGTCAAGTGTGAGTGCAGGGTAATTTAACTGTAGTTGATAAAAGGGGGTTGCTCTCACCAGGCCATAAAATACCATCACCTTCCGATGTCTAAGGGGGATGTGGGGGAGGACCCTGTGGGCGGTGACCATGACCACCTGCCCTATTCCCGGATCTGAATGAGGATAGGGTTGGAAGGTGTGAGGGGCAGGTGAGGATGGAAGCACCCCTCTTCCGGAGAGGCAGGTGGAAACCAGTCTGACACCCCACCTGGTGGACACCCTGAGAACTGAGGTTTATGGGATTCAGAGAAACATCACGGGAAGGGTTTGACTTCCGAAAAGGGGGTAGGTCTGAATGACAAGATATTTCTAATGTTAAGTTATTTTTGTAGGAGTTCAATCCGAACTTAAAATCAATGTGTTGGAAGCTTTGGTGGCTAATTAATTGTAAGGCATATCAAAGTAGAATGTATTTCCTTGAATACTATGTAATGATTTAGATGATTAGGCCTATTTATGCTGTATGATGCGAAATATAGAGTCTGTACAAATTACATACTAGCTACAGAGTGTATCCACGGGAGCATGAGCTGTCTACCGGAAGGACAGATCAGTTTATGTACTTGGGGGAATTTTATATGTAATTTTGAGCTAAAATAATTGATTGGTATATTGATTATGATGCGGGAAGATGCATCTAGGTTAATATTGAATGAAGAATATTGAAATTCTCCCATAGACTTGTTGGCTTTGGTTTAAATGTAGATTTTCTCTATCTGTATATAAAATGTCAAGTCCTGCTTTATGATGTGTAGGTGGGTGCAAACAGACGTCACAGCCACGTCCCATCTGTTCAGGCTGACGCCATGTATCACGACACAAAGTGAGGGGGCTTCCCCTCTGTGGTTGATGTTTGAGTATAAATAAAGCTGGAGACGAGATGGAAGGCAGTCACTCCACTGATCGTACAATAGTATGCATCAAGGGACCTGCTGGAGAGTTCGGCTACATGAATGACAGTAATGTCTTGTAGTTTGTTTATTTGTACGGCCAAGCTATGAGGGGAAACTTATAGATGTCTTTATAAGTGAACCTAAAGGGCTGGCTGATGAAGGTGATATCTGGAACGGGCGACTGATGGAGTTGATATTTTAAACTGGCGCCCATGACGAGACCTCAACATATGCTGATTTGATCACAGCAGCTTGCTAGAAATGGAGGATCAGGCGATATATAGAGGACATCTTGCTATATTACAGCACTATGAAAAGAGAATGGACCCACTATACGGTGAGTATATAGATGTGACAGTGATCGACAGAGGACCTACCATTTATGTTTCTGTAACAAATCATTAGTGAACACAAAATAAGGATTAGGTGGACTGAGGATGGAAATGTGTGCAGAGGGCTGCCAATGCAGTGAGTGAAGGTGACCGCTGAGGCAGTAAAGTGTAGGAGAAGCAGAGGGACTAAAAGAAGGAGTTAGCAGTGTGGATAGCAGAGCAGTAGCATGATGAGAGGGATCATGGCAAACCATGTGCTAGAGAGGCAGCAATGGATGCAAACCTCAGAGCAAGCATGGGATATTTGCCTGCTACTGGAAAATGGACAGGAAGTTGAAGATGGTGAACTGTGACAGATGCAGAGCACCAGAGATCATGGAGGAGGGCAGCAGAGCCAACACCAGAGGAACCAGTTGCTCAGCATCGCAGGGCCTCGGGACCAGCAATCTTAGGCAAAGGGCAGACTGGCGATCACGTGGTGACCAGGAGTCAGTCTGCCAGATTGTTTGGGCCATCGGTCTTAGGGAAGAGAACTGGTGACTTTGAGGACAATAACGAGGAGGCGAAGAAGCAATGTATTGCCTTTGTCTCCCACTTTTGTGCCTAATCAGTGGTATAGCAGCAGCAGACTTGTTCCAGACCGACGGAGTGCTGATTGAAGAACAAGGAGAAGCCAGGACGGTAGAAGCTGTATGGGTGGCGCTAGTTACCATCAACCCCCCACCACCTATACCCATGCAAGCGTGGGTACAAAGGGTAAGGGAGGGTATAGAGTCAGCTGGAGGACGAGTATCGTCAGGAGATAGACAAGTATGGGAGGCCCGGTTGTCAGCTCTTAGCCTGTCCGGCCGGCAGATAACTGAATTACAACCGGACATGCCTCCTGTGCCCCAGAGACGAAAACGTGGCTTGGTGGATATTATAGGAGAGGCAAGCCGGCTTCTATTCGGCACTTCAATGGATAAAGATGTACAGGAGCTGCGCCACTTAGTTGAGGTCACAGCAAAGGAGAACTTGCTGGTTCACCACCATGTAAAGGACTTGGTGACGGTTGTGAACCAGACAAGGAAATATGTGAGGGAGAACCGGATGGATCTGTAGGCCATCCGGAAACACGAGGAGGCCTTACGCAACCGGTTGGTTAGGCAGCAGGGACGACTGACCATGCTTGACCACCGGGTAACCAGTCTGTCTATTTCCCGGATTATAGACAGAACCCTGACTGAGTTGGAGTTGATCATGCGTGAATATCAACTTCAAGTCCGTCTCTTTGAGAAACAGCGACAGGAACTGGAGCGGGGATGGTTGACTGAAAACACATTGTCGAGGAAAGAAGTTAAAGACATTACCAGATACTTACGACACCGAGGTTATGACACCCCTCGACTAGAGTGGTACTATGAAAACATGGAAGTGGAGCCACTATGGACTGAGAGCAAGCAGCTGGTGTACTATGTTGATATTTATGGACTCAGTGGAACACATTATCTACGTTACTCTATTCAATATTTCCCCGTGTTAATGAACAATAACTTTTTAAGGACTGTGAAGGGACAAGCAGAGATTGCTGTAAACACCCACACAGGTGGGAGCTTTTGGCCAGAACATTGAGTAGGAAAGAAACCCAGGGTTTGTACCCAACAGAAAGAACTCTTAAAACCAACTTGTGAATCAGGACTAGTTTCTAACCAATCCCGTGGATTTTGTGTGGTTGAAATAAGTAAGCGAAATGATAAGCGATCCGAAATTTACCCATTGAGTTTATCAAAATTTGTTGTGGTTGTATATGTATCAACTCCAGTAACACTGAGGTGTGAGGGCCAGCCTGCTATGGAGTTAGATGTTTCAGGAGCAAGGATAGTGGAAGTATTGGGGGGATGTGAGCTGGAAACATCAGAGTGGAAAGTAAGGGGGACGGAGTATAGTAGTACTAATATAACCAGGAAGTATTTTAGAACATCACCAACACTCGCGTTGAACTTCAGTTGGCCTAAAGAGATGAAGGAAGAAGTCATAGAGGAGCTAGAGCTCAGAGAACGCATTTCTGTTCCGCTGGTAGAGATGGAGGGATGGACAGAGCCCAGAGCGCCGATAGAGAGGCCCAGGGATACTAGTATTCATGTTGGGTATATTGTATCAGCAGTTGTTACAGTGGTGACGCTACTCCTCGGTACCATGATCTATCAGATCAAGAAGTATGTGGCAAGACGGGCTGCGGAGGCACCCAAGGCAACATTTAGGCGGTGTACTACCCCTAAAGATGACCTCACCGAGCTTGAGTTAGCGGTCCTCACTTCTTAGAATTTCACCGTTTTCAAATTGTTATCCAGTTGGACCTTTTTGGTGGGTTATTTTGGTGGGTGTACTGCTTTGGCATAGAAGTAACATATAAGTAATCCTAGTAAGTTGTAGTTTGATGCATGGCATCAAACTTTGAGTGGGGGAGGTGTGTAAAATATTAGAGCTATTCTAGCCTTATATTTAGTCCTGTATTTAGTTTCTATATGTATTTGTATCTATACATTTAAGTGAAAACCTTGAGTGTACTCTGTGCGTTCATCCTCACCAAGGTCAGGTGAGGTCAAGTGTGAGTGCAGGGTAATTTAACTGTAGTTGATAAAAGGGGGTTGCTCTCACCAGGCCATAAAATACCATCACCTTCCGATGTCTAAGGGGGATGTGGGGGAGGACCCTGTGGGCGGTGACCATGACCACCTGCCCTATTCCCGGATCTGAATGAGGATAGGGTTGGAAGGTGTGAGGGGCAGGTGAGGATGGAAGCACCCCTCTTCCGGAGAGGCAGGTGGAAACCAGTCTGACACCCCACCTGGTGGACACCCTGAGAACTGAGGTTTATGGGATTCAGAGAAACATCACGGGAAGGGTTTGACTTCCGAAAAGGGGGTAGGTCTGAATGACAAGATATTTCTAATGTTAAGTTATTTTTGTAGGAGTTCAATCCGAACTTAAAATCAATGTGTTGGAAGCTTTGGTGGCTAATTAATTGTAAGGCATATCAAAGTAGAATGTATTTCCTTGAATACTATGTAATGATTTAGATGATTAGGCCTATTTATGCTGTATGATGCGAAATATAGAGTCTGTACAAATTACATACTAGCTACAGAGTGTATCCGCGGGAGCATGAGCTGTCTACCGGAAGGACAGATCAGTTTATGTACTTGGGGGAATTTTATATGTAATTTTGAGCTAAAATAATTGATTGGTATATTGATTATGATGCGGGAAGATGCATCTAGGTTAATATTGAATGAAGAATATTGAAATTCTCCCATAGACTTGTTGGCTTTGGTTTAAATGTAGATTTTCTCTATCTGTATATAAAATGTCAAGTCCTGCTTTATGATGTGTAGGTGGGTGCAAACAGACGTCACAGCCACGTCCCATCTGTTCAGGCTGACGCCATGTATCACGACACAAAGTGAGGGGGCTTCCCCTCTGTGGTTGATGTTTGAGTATAAATAAAGCTGGAGACGAGATGGAAGGCAGTCACTCCACTGATCGTACAATAGTATGCATCAAGGGACCTGCTGGAGAGTTCGGCTACATGAATGACAGTAATGTCTTGTAGTTTGTTTATTTGTACGGCCAAGCTATGAGGGGAAACTTATAGATGTCTTTATAAGTGAACCTAAAGGGCTGGCTGATGAAGGTGATATCTGGAACGGGCGACTGATGGAGTTGATATTTTAAAATAGGCAAAACTCTGGTTCCCCTTGATGCCCAAGATGAGACTGATATGAAAACATGAGAAAATCATATATGTATGTTATTTTCAACACTTCATAGGCTGTAGAAAGAAAATAATTCAAATGATCACCACTGATGATTTTTCCGCACTCCAGAACGAAGTGAGCGCTGTTAGAGTGAAGCCAACCCTGCACTAAGCACCTAGTACCACTATGATAATGAAAATATAAATTGTTCTTCTGTCATTAATAAATGGCTGAATTTTACAATTAAACATTGTTAGAAAGCTGAGACTTAGGCCTATCTGTTGGTATATATATATGATATACCTGTATTCTGAGTATAATTTCCTGTCATAGATTGAACATCGGGATTGTGTTAGGTAAAAAGAATTAATCATGTTACCTTGCTGTTTTCACTGTGATTTAATAAAAAATCTATTGCGATGACCTATAGAAATAAACAGCTTATCTTTTTTAGGCATTTCAAGATGATTAAAATGATACCTTTATTACCAGGTTGTGATAGATATTTCCTGAGATAATTGACTATTAAGATGGATGATAAAAAGAGCACTAAAAACGTGATTTTCTGATATCATTGCATATTTGATAGGGTTTTAAGTCTGATACAATAATAAACCTGTAACAGAAGAAAAATTGACAGGGAAATAGTATTGCACTTGCAAAATATTGCAATCTTTGACAACTTTGTATCAAAGTATCAGAAATGCAATGATATCAGAAAGTCTGATTTTTAGTGCACTTATTGACTCCTTGTCATCTGTCATAATGCTCTATTACCTCAGGAAATATCCATCATAGTCTGGCAATATAGGTATCCTTTTAATTGTCATGAAATACCTAATAAGATAGGATGTTTATTTCTATAGGTCATTGAGATAGATTTTTCATCAAATCACTGTGAAGGCAGGAAGGTAACAAGTTTTAGTATTTTTCACTTAACAAATTCCATTATTCAAGCTATCACAGGTAATTTTAGCCAAGGCATAGGTATATGATATGAATACCATCAAAAAGACCAGAGTGTTAGCTTTCCAACAATGATTTATTTATAAATATGGGCCTGTTATTCACAAAGCCAGACTAATTCACATTTTCTAAGTTAGAAAAAAGAGTTTTGTTCAATACCAAACGCTCAGGAATCAGGTCGCACGCCTCGTTTTCAGGTGACCTACTTAGGTGGCCATTACAATATGGCGCTATTGTGCAAGTCCTCACATAAATGACAACCAATATAACTCCCAAGTTAGTGTTTTATACTCTTAAGTGACCTTAATTGACCCAGTCTCCACATTTCAAAGTTTGTGTGCATTGTCAATGCTGGCCGCTGAGCCTCCGTCAGCCACCCACCCGACACAAATACAGAGTGAATTGTTTTGAGACAACTACACACCCTACATACATGTGCTATATACCATTGGAAAGGCCTGAAACTGTAGTATATGAAACATTTTAGATCATTCAGATAGATTGTTTCATTAGTTCTCAACAGACAGGTCAAAAGTATGTCGTCTGTTAGGCCAAATTCTACCCAAACGTCTCCGACCCTTCCTCTCCACACCCATTTTCGATAAAAATTGACTTAATTCTATATTTTCTGACATAAATGACAACCAATATAACTCCCAAGTAAGTGGTTAAATACTCTTAAGTGACCTTAATTGACCCAGTCTCAACATTTCAAACTTTGTGTGCATTGTCAATGCCGGAGCCTCTGTCAGCCACCCACCCGACACAAATACGGAGTGAATTGTTTTGAAACAATTACACACCCTACATACATGTGCTATATACCATTGGAAAAGCCTGAAACTGTAGTATATGAAACATATTAGATCATTTGGATAGATTGTTTCATTAGTTCTCAACTCACAGGTCAAAAGTATGTCGTTTGTTAGGCCAAATTCTCCGACCCTTCCTCTCCACACCCATTTTCGATAAAAATTGACTTAATTCTATATTTTCTCACATAAATGACATACATTATAATTCCTAAGTTAGTGTTTAATACTCTTAAGTGACCTGAATTGACCCACAGGCAGGCAAGGAGGCAGGCAGGGAGGAAGGCAGGCAGGCAGGGAGGGAGGCAGGAAGGCCAGTCACAGAGCCTCTTTCAGCCATCCACCTGATGGCAAGGAGGCAGGCAGGCAGGTAGGCAGGCAGGCAGGCAGGCAGGCAAGGAGGCAGGCAGGCAGGGAGGGACGCAAGGAGGCAAGCAGGCAGGCAAGCAGGCAGGGAGGGAGGCAAGCAGGCAGGCAGGCAGGGAGGGAAGCAGGCAAGGAGCAGGCAGGCTAGGAGGCAGGCAGGCAAGCAGGCAGGGAGGCAGGGAGGCAAGCAGGCAAGGAGGGAGGTAGGCAGGCAGGCAGGGAAGCAGGTAGGGAGGCAAGCAGGCAGGGAGGCAGGCAGGGAGGGATGCAGGGAGGCAAGGAGGCAGGCAGGGAGGCAGGCAGGGAGGGAGGAAGGCAGGCTGGCAGGCAGGAAGGCAGGCAGGTAGGGAGGCAAGGAGACAGGCAGGCAGGGATGCAGGCAGGCAGGCAGGGAAGGAGGCAAGGAGGCAGGCAGGGAGGCAAGCAGGCAGGTAGGCAATCAGGCAGGCAGGCAGGCAGGCAAGGAGGCAGGGAGGCAGGCAGGCAGGCAGGGAGGAAGGCAGGGAGGAAGGCTGGCAGGCAGGCAGGCAGGCAGGCAGAGAGGCAGAGACCACTGGTTATACAACTGGCACCCGAAGACTAGAAACAAAATGTAATCGAAACTGCTAATTTACATTGTCCACTGCATGGACACTAAAACCAGCCTCTGTTGACCGATGTCCATGTAGTCTAAAGAATGAAATAAAAACAAATTAAAAAGAGGGAGGTAGGGCATCGGCAGCGACACCAAGGGAGCAAAGGTGTTGGACTGGTTCCCTGCCCTAATGAAATAAGGGACAGGTAACGGGTTGCTACGACCTTCAACTAGACTGTAGTACGTCCCGTTGTCGCTAGGGCCAGGGCACTAGTGGACTAGTGGTTTGGCTGGGTAATTGTGTGTCTTTGCCTTGTTGTTCCTATTTTGGTGTATGTTTTTTATATGATATCCTGAATATCTATCACGGAGTGGCAATTTGCCCTGGTGTTATGCTAAAGTGATGGTCTAGCGATGAAAACCAGGCTAGGTAAAGGGTTCCACAGGCACAACCTTCTACTTTGGCTGGTGCCTGCCTGTGACTAGCGGATACCCTTGGAACCAGCTAGTGGTTTGGCTGGTATCCGCTTGTCATACACCTAATTCCGCCGAGCCCTCTAGCGGATGACTGGGGAACCAGGAGGCGTTACCAATAATGCACCATAAAAATGGAACCCGTTACCTGGCCTATAGTCTAACTAGGCCAGGCTTCCAGGGGCCCGTTTCAATAGAATGGGTCACTAAACCACTTAGTGACATGTTTAGTGACGCCAATAGTGACTTGAATAACAGAAAAAGTTTGGTCTCGTTGCAATAGGCATGTCACTAAACGGGAGGTGTGTCTTGTCACTATTGTGGATGTGTCCCTAGTTTGGGACAGCGTAGCGGAAAAACATGTTAGGTACCCAACTTCACATACTTATGTCATACCGGGAACAAGTGCCATCAAAGTGAAGGTCACTGCATAAGTTAGAGACAGCCATGAATAATTCTACACTGGCCACCAGAGCAACACTTGTTATGGCAAAATTTCAAATGTGAATATCTCTGGATTGCATGAGCCGATCTCCTTAATATTTGGCATGTTTATAAGTTGTATGTGTCCCTAACTGGGGTTAAAGTTTCACAGCTTAATTCCTATGGGAAGTGAAGTTACACGTTTGTGACAATAGAAGCGAGAGGGTATACCCTCTCGCTATTATAGACACTATAGTGACCCTTTTAGTGACCGGACAGCCACTTCTGAAATGGTACAAGCCACTATTAGGGCCTGTCTGTAACAAGGACTCCCGTAATGGCTTGTCACTAAACTACTGCAACGCAACTTGTCGCTATCGTGTCACTACACCCAATAACGGACGTCCTACGGGCTATTCACCACTTGCACATAAGCGTGGCGCTGCAATCGGGTTGCGCTGGTTGCATGTGGCTAGCCACTGCTTTCCGGGAATCAGCCACAGACTCGGATTCGAAAACGAGGCGTGATATGTTACCTGGGTCGGCAGCATGGCTTCACAACCATAAGCACAGAGTTAACTAGAAATGTAATTTGTTGTTGTTTCGTGAATAAAAGGCCGAGCTTTATAAATAAAACATTATTGAAAAGCCAGAACTTGGGCCTATCTGTCGATATAATATCATGTATCTGTGTTATGGCTAAGATTTCTAATCATGGATTGAACATCCAAATTATTTTGGTGAAAAAAGAAAACAAAACATGTTACCTTCCTGTTTTCACAGTGATTTAATAAAAAATCTATCGCGATGACCTATGGAAATTAATATCCTACCTTCTTTAGCATTTCAAGACGATTAAAATGATACCAATATTACCAGGTTTTGACACAGAAAAACGCTAAAAACATGATCTTCTGATATCTGTCTTAATAGTCCATTAGCCCAGAAAAATTCTAAGTTTTGAAGCTATCACAGGAAATCGTAGCCAAGGCATAAGTATATTATATGTATACCAACAAATAGCTTAGAGTCTTAGCTTTCTAACAATGCTTTATTTATAAAGATCGGCCTGTTATACACAAAGCCAGAGCAAGTCACATTTTTTCAAGCTAAAAAAAACTTAGATTTTTGCTGACAAATTCCCAAATTGCCCGACAATTCACTGATGCAGTATTAGTCCATTACCTGAGGAAATATCTATCACAACCTGGTAATATTGGTATCATTTTAATCGTCTTGAAATGCCTTAGAAGGTAGGATGTTTATTTGTATATGTCATCGCGGTAGATTTTTAATTAAATCGCTGTGAAAAAAGGAAAGTAACATGTTTTAATGTTTTCTACCAAAACAATTCTGATATTCATTCCATGACATAGATATTGGCCCATATGGTCGCTCCAAGTCATCGTTGCTATTCCATCTTCTTCAATTCCTTGATTATACATACAGAGATGAGCGTTGACTTTTTTTACCTAGCTGCCATCCAAATGGCCGCAACTGCCATGACTATGTGCATGCGTGAACAGGTCCCAGGACTGTCTGGCAGCTATGCCGATTGAAACCAAACATTTGCTGCTGGCGAGTGGAGGATCAATGCTCAAAGTAGATCACATACGTTAGACCTTGTGTGCATTGGGAGAGTATTGGCTGATTCACCGGTTCTGCTGCTCACCGTCCCTAGTCTCTGAGTTCTATTCAAATGGACTAAGACCACCATACGTAACAGAGGTGCACCCAACGCGGACACGGAATACATGCAAATACAGGTAAAGTATTTGCTCCTTGTTTTGGACAGGGCCGGGTATACTGGCTATATGCAATACTGCTTTCACAAGGCTAAACGGATTTGTTGGTACCGGGTACGTAAGCTTCTGTTGACCGCCATTAGTATGATTTATGGGTATCTATGCAGAAATGGACAACAACGATTTTTTATATTGTATTTACAACCCACCTTTTCCTGACCAGTGGCATACCGATATTCGTTCATTTGGGTACTATCGTAAAACTGGATGAGTTTTAATCTTGGCCACCGTATGCCACGACTGGAGTTTAGCATAGTGATTTCACGAGGTGAAGCCGAGTGAAGTCCGGAGCCAAAACTCCAGGATTGGAATGCTGTGGCCACGATTAAAACGAATCAGGTTTTGATTTTATCCTACCCTGTCTCCTCGATTTTGGACTATTACGTGATAATAATTTTGTATGCCACTAGTGGCTTATAAAACTCTGTATGCCAGTCAGCGTGGCATACGGAAAGTCAATGTTAAGGCTATGGGGTTTTATATTAGGGGTAGGATAAATACTATTTTTCATACATACTATTTTTCCGTATCATCGTATGTGCCGGCTTTTGCAGCCCGGAGCATACAACATATCTGTATGCTCCGGGTTTGATGAGACACGAGCCATATGTGATTTCTATGAACACTTTGTATTAAGTGGATAATAAAGGCCCACCCTCTCACAAAGTGGGACGGCGGCATGTGTGTAGAATGGTAATTGTAGTTTTTCCATTCAGCGCAGCGGTGCGGTGCATTGTTTAATTAGGCCGTGGCTCGGTCAAACACCGGTCAGTCTGGGTCATGTCTGTGCAAAGCCAATGCATTTGCACCTAAATTGCACACTGCACCGCTAGAGCAACCTACAGAAACGGGTTTTGTGGAACAATAAACCGGAGCGGCGCAGTGTGACTAAATTGTGAACGACGGGTGGGTGTGAGTGCAAGGCTGTTGTTTCATACATGTTAGGGCTGTTGGAATATAATGGACCATTGTCACAGGGTTCTACTGAATCTTGGTATATCTTGTAATATCCTACAGTGTCGCGATATGTCATACCTCCGTTGTCACAAAACGTAGCGGTGCGGTGTCGGGTGTATATTTTGGTGCTCCATACCTCGACACCTCGAGACACATCGCGACAAATAGGCCTATGCACACGATTATTCAAACCTAGCCAGATTTAGCAAGACAAACAAAATGTGACCAATCTCGCTATATCTCGGGAGTTGGTGGAATCAGCACTCTATAGACTAAAGGGGCGATTCCACCAATGCATTTGAAGACACCCGCCCGCCTGCTCTGCCGGGACCCACCACGAGGGAACGCCGCCAACACTGCGCGGCCGACACCGGCGATACCCAAAGCCGCGAACGGACATAGAAAATTCCGACACTCTCCGTATTTTCGTCAGAAATCTAGCACCATAGAAAAACTGGTTACATTAATTTACATATTGGGTTTGGTCAAACTCAATAAGGTTATATTTCACTCATTTGATATAAGAATGAGTCAAATTAACTGGTTTTAATTGCTAAGCGATCGTTGCACTTAATCATTGACACACGAAGTGCGTCAGCACATGGCGCCTCATTTTCCGTTCAATACCTTCCTCCATTCCTTTCTATCTTGTGTTTTTTCTTTTACTTCTTCTGGAGTTATATTCATGTCTTGTAGATCTTTCTCCAGTGTGTTCAGCCACGTTGATGCTTGGCTGCCATGCAGTTTCTTTGTTTTTCTTCTTGCTTCTGCCAAAGCTTGTTTAGCTGGTGTTTCCTCACATAGCCGCTCTGCATGTCTGTACCATCTTAGTCTTCTTGTCTTTTTTTTTTATTCTTTTAACAGATCGAAAGTACTCAAGCCCGAAAAAATGAAACAGGGCCCACCGGGTAGTTCAGCTCTCGAAACGTTCACCACTCTGAACGAGATCGAATTATTAAAAAGTGTCACAATAAAACCCAATTACAGAAACCTACCAAGAGAGGAAAAAGTTGCTCTAAAATCGCTGGCTGATGATAAACTAATCACAATCAATCTGATCTCAGAATGAAAAATCATATTAACAATACTATACATGATGTACGACAGAAGTTGTTTAAACTGCGAAAAATGAGAACTACCCTTGGGATGCCTCAAATGATATTATGAAACAGATGCTATTACCAAACATTGAGTATGTTGATTTTGTTTCATATCTAGCCTCAAAAAGCGAAAGAATTAAACTTCGGACAGTTTTTAATGACTGTATGAGATGCGTCCCAAGACTACAAAGACATTACCACATGAGTGTTGTTGATATGATGAGTCAGTGTAAGGTTAGGCCATTATACTTCAGAAGAGCAGTACACCTTATGAACGAGTTCGTAATGCTAAGCCTATGGACGTTTATTCCAGGCTAGGATAAATTAAGAAATCACCTAGTAAAGAAATTTTCAAAAACGCTCTCAAATGCAAACATACTTTAAAGCTTATATAAAGCAATTAAGCTCTGTTAATTAATTCAAAAGATTAAGCCCCGCCCAACACACTATTGAACATACTTGAAACGGAGCTACTAAGGGCATTTATTCACTGGGAGTACCGTGGCACACTGTCAGGCCTTGTGTACATGTACCATGGACAACTTTGAGGCAATGGTCGTCTATAGGAGCGCTGCTCCAATGCTAAAGCATAGGAGTGGTGTTAGGGCCTCGCTACCTGTGTCGACACTCAGACTGGAGCTATAAAACCGACACCTAGACAGCTATAAAAGGAGGAGGTGTCGTCAGGAAGAGTCTACATATCGGTGTCTTATAGGTATAATATATGAAACAGGGCCCCTGATATCGGCGCCTGCACCCGGTGTCTAGAGCTAGAGGGAGAGAGGGAGGGAGGGAGGTGGAAGCCTGTTGCAATATATATAAATACACTGGGAGCTGTTTCAAAACCATAGACTTAACCCACGTTTTGAAACAGCTCCCACTGATCTATATCTGTGTACCTGTATCTGTGTATCTCTATTTACATAGGATAATCTCTCTGTATATTGCCTGTTTTGTAATGAATTTACAAGGCCAGGTTTGGGGTAAGGTATGAACAGTGGGCAGTGAGCCATGACATTTAGGGTCAGGATTGTATTGGTCCTGTATAGGTTATTTGTAAACATGGTTTGTGTGTGGAGAGGGGGGAGGTATGTGTATGTATGTGTATCATGTGTGTATCTCTGTATCTGTATTTGTATCTGTCTTTGCCTGTCTCTATATCTTATTCTGTCTGTGTATGTATCTATGTCTGTGTCTGTGTGAGCCTGTGACACTGCTTTTTCTGTCTGAGTATAGATGTCTGTTTATTATTTCAGTTTGACCTAGGTCAAGACCGAAATATATTAGGGGATACGGGGAACGGTTTTTGCGGCTTACATTATAATACATTAAAGTAATGTATTCTGAATAATTAGAGTTTTAATACCGCCGATACCGGGCGCGGGCGGGGACAGCAGTGTATTTTTATATATTGTATAGGCACCTGTTGCGGTTCAGTGTATTTATATATGTTGCAACAGGCTTCCACCTCTCTCCCTCCCTCCCTCCCTCCCTCCCTCCCTCCCTCCCTCCCTCCCTCCCTCCCTAGCGGGTAGGTATTCATTGAACCACAACGGGTGTGCTGGTGACCTATTTGACTGGGGCCCGTTTCTTAATCTACTTGGATTTGAAGTAATCAAACTTTAAATTAATTTCTACACCAGCGGCCCGTGGCTCACCCCGGCTCGGCTCCTGGCGGCTCTCTTTGATCTTAACTTTGCTTCTTAACTCGTAATTTACGAGGTTATAAAAGGAGGAGGTGTCGTCAGGAAGAGTCTACATGTCGGTGTCTTACAGGTATAATATATGAAACGGGCCCCTGATATCGGCGCCCGCACCCGGTGTCTAGAGCCTTCAGATTGAGGGAGGGAGGGAGGTGGAAGCCTGTTGCAATATATATAAATACACTGAACCTCCCCTATCTGATCCCGTCCAGGTTTCCCCAGTCTTCCTCACTACGCACCAGGGCCCTGTTTTTTAGTCACAACATTCGTATCTTGCGACACGCATTTGCTGTCAGTGTGCTATAGAGATACAATGGTAGAGTGGCTGCGACAGTTTGTGAAGATACGACACGTAGGGAGGTTCAAGGTGTGCTATTGTCACGACACTCGGTGGCCAATGGAGCGGAAATAGTGGCCATAAGTGTCGTATGTCTAAGACCACTCTGGACATGTCGTAACAACGCGGAACTTAGCTTCCCGTAGGAATTAAGCAATGAAATTTGAACACGAGTAAGGTATACATATAACGTATAATCGTACCAAATATAAAGACAATCGGCTGCACCGTTATGAAGATTTCGGCGTTTGAATTTCGTCATAGCAAACGCTGCTCTGGTGGCCAGTGTAGCTCTACCCTCACTCTGCGCTTACATCAATCTCCTAGCAGAGATTCCGCGCGCTTTACCGCGAAAGATCTGCTAGGAGAGTGCTTGTACCATATCCGATGATAGCCTGATGTTTCAAATTTAAACGCCTATATTTTCCATTTTTGGTACGATTATAGGTAATATGTATCCCTTACTCGTGTTAAAATTTCATCGCTTAATTCGTAAGGAAGGCGTAGGAAATCCACAGTGACGTTTTATAGAACCTAAGACAGTTCTATACTTGTCTTAACTCTGCTAAGATCGTTTGATTCAACCTACGACACCGTCTATAGCACACCCGCCATCTTGTGTCGTAGGGAATGCCGTAGAATCTTGATCCGATCTTAGGTGATCGCAGACTTGCGATAGCATGACTAAAAAACAGGGCCCAGGTCTCCAAGTACGGTGGTGCGTTCGTCTTGGAGATTTATGTTACAGTAGTGTATTTTTATATATTGCAACAGGCTTCCACCTCCCTCCCTCCCCTCCCTCCCTCCCTCCCTCCCTCCCTTATTACCTGTTGAAACCGAAATCATGGCAATGCCATGCCAACTTTTAATCCTTGTGTATGTATATCTTTCTGTTTCTCTGTGTATCTATCTATATATGTGTGTTTCTGTGTGAACTTGTTCCTCATACACAATATAATAACTGAACTCACGGTGAATTTCATGTTTTAGTGTGACTTTTTTAATGCCCCACCTGTGGTGTGCATGCCTTAGTACCCCTCACACTTATGACCTGCAAGCCACCCTGTGAGTTGGGTATATCCCCCGTGCCTGATCGTGGTGCGGTGTGGGGATGGTCAGCAGTGACCTGTGTCAGGTACCCACAACCCGGCTCTCAGTGTGTGAGGGGCGGGCCTTTTATTTTTTTATAAGATTCTCAAGGAGTTATTGCTTAATATCAGCTTTAAGACGTGAGTAGAAAGAATACTGCACAATATCCGAACAGAAATAATGCATATTTCTTTATCCTTTTTTTGTTGTTTTTGTTTGTATAAGTCTTTATTGCCTTCGATCATTACAATCGTTCTTCCTTACAATAGTAGACAACGATGATTCCATGATAACACAAAAAACACAAGGTATGATATTTACAATGGAATATGTAATCAATATTCTCTATATGCTCAGTAATATCCGTATATATGTTTCCTTTTAAAAACCAAAATATGTATACTAAAACAATTAATATTAAAACAATTAATATCCGTTAACAAAAGTACATCAATCTTTCATCCTTTATCCATGTTTTCTTATGTACAATAGGCGACATTTACGACGTATATCCGTATTGCTAGACATGTTTTTTAACCTGTTATTTTCTCAATTATTCCTTTCTTAAAAATTATCTTCGAGGTTGAGTTTTGTAGTTCTTTTGGAAGAGAGTTCCACAATGTAATACCAATATAAATGCAGGATCTTTTTAATTTTTCTTTCTTTGGTCTTGGCAGATAAATGTCATCCGTTTTTCGTTTTTAGGTTGTTAATCTTATACAGTGATCTAATAATTCCCATTAACAATATTTTTCTTCTTATTTCTGGTTTCCTAGTTTTGCATTTCAACAACAAATCTTCATTTCTAATGTATCTATCACCTTCAAATGCTTCTCTGCCTAATGCTATCCTGAGGCCGCGATTAATACATATATCCATTTTTTCTTTCAATTTTAATACCGATCCTTCTAAAAGAAACGAGCAGTGATCCACAATAGGCAGTAGGCAGGTGCGTAGTATTTTAAGTGTAGCCTCCTTATGTATATAGTTCCGTAACCTTTTAAAGATGTTATTTTTATCTTGCAATAGTCCTAATAATTTTGCCCCATGTTTTCCGAAATTTAAATTACTATCAACTATGGCACCTAAATAATTCATGTCACTACTTGTTTCAATTACTATTCCGTTTACTTCTATATTTCCCCGTAATTCCTCTTTAATCTTTGCTTGTGCCCCATGATAAACCACCCTAGTTTTTCGTAAGTTCATAGTTAATCTATTGGCGGTATACCAATTGTACAGTTGCAATAGAACTCTTTGCATATCATGTTCGGCATTACACAAATTTTTACTTCTGACCATAACCACCAGGTCATCTTCATACATGATATTGGCGCATCCCTCAATGCTATTCGGCAGATCGTTAATGTATATTAGGAATAACAGAGGACCCAGTATGGAGCCCTGTGGTACTCCCAATTCTACATCTTTCTTTGTTGAACACTTGTTTCCATACCTTGTATAACATTTCCTTTCTTGAAGGTAGCTCTTAAACCATTCTCTAAGTTCCAGTCCCACCCCAGCATCAGTTAACTTTTGCAATTATATATCATGATTAACACAGTCAAAAGCCTACATTCCACCTGATAGTCATTATTGATTCATTAATATGCATCCCATTCTCGTTTGTCATTTCTATATTCCGAAAGTCGGAATGAGTGGATAAGAAATGTTTGTGTATCCATCTTTGTGCATTGTTGCCACTTTTCATTGCGTACCATTTATGATGTAGCTATGACAGCAAGGCTGGCGCAAAAGCCATAGTGTAAGACCATCCAATGTGGGTGAATTACAGTAAAACCCCGCTATCGGATCACCCCGCTTAAGGGGCCACCTAGCTTAAGGGGCCACCTCGCCTAAGGGGATAATTTGCTCGGAACGGAAATTGTTCCCTCTATTAAGAGTTTTAACCCCGCGTAAGGGGGAAACCCGCTTCAGGGGACAGATTTTCGGTACAGAAATGCTTCAAAACCCCGCTTAAGGGAACAGTTTGGAGGGACATCTTATCAAAAACATCCCAGATTATCTGAAAATCCATGTTTATGGTGCTTGTTTTTACCGTACAGACAGAAGCCAGAACAATAGACTAAGATATCCCGTGCGGGCCCGGGCGGCCGGAATGTGTTGTTTGAACGGTAATCCCTACATCCCTAGCGGCTCTGTGCGGGATTTTTGCACCTGCTGAAGGTGGCAGGTAAGAGGCCCGCTAACAGGTTAGGAGTGGACGGTTCAGAGCGGGTTGGGGGTCTTTGAAGGTGGGGTATTCAGCAGGCCGTGGCGGCTATGGGCGGCTCATAGTAAGTCGCTCAAAGCACCACTGATTTTCATGCCCGCTGAAGGTGGCAGGTTAGAGGCCCGCTTACAGGTTAGTGACAGAGAGAGTGAGAAAGGCCTCCTGAGGGTTACGCATCTGATTCAAGCAAATATAACATCTAGCACACGGCGCAACTGACGCCGCGGCGAGTACGCTATAACGTTAGGAGAACACTTGTGGTCGTGTTACGCACGCATTGCAGACGTCCGACAATCCCTGATTCAAGCAAATAATTAGATTATTGATATTTATTGCCAAAGTATAATTTATGGCAAAGGATTAGTAATTGATAGGGGTTTGAACGTTTCCGGTTTTTCCCCAAACCTCACTGGCATTCCTGTTTTATATTTATTTTCATTTCTTGGTTAGTAAAAGATATTTTTATTTATTTATTTTCCATTTATTTGCTTATTAATGTGTTATTAATAAACCTTTTAACTTAATAACCAGTGTTTCCTTCATTTATGTAGTTATTCTCCATTGTATAACCACTGGCAGACTGAAAACCCCGCGTAAGGAGACACCCTGCTTAAGGGGGCACTTGGCCCGGAACGAAGAACTTCAGTGGAGCCGGTATCAAATGTACGGTTACTTGAAAACTCACGCTGAAAAGAGGACGCCCCTTCCCAGGAGAATTCGCCCCGTTTGGAGAACTCGCCCCGCGAGATGGCCCCGTATTTCAAAGGAATCCCCCCCCCCCCCCCCCCCCAACCTCTGTGAAGATATGATATGTTGCATATGAAAGAAAAGGTCTGACTTTTATTAGATAACAAACCAGCGGATTTGGAGAATTAGTCCAGTCAGGTTTAGAGTAAGGGATAGGGTTATGGGTAGTTTCTAGCATTGTTGTAGTCCCCCTATCCCGTAGTCGGACAAGATTTCGGCGCGACCCACCAACGCCGATTGTGCCATGGATAGACCTCAGATTGACCTCCTGATTAGAATCAAAATTTCATCGGGACGTCAGAGAAAATCGTAGCAGTGTACCACACTTCTACGATATATAATAACATAGACAGCCCAATAAAATTCCAGGCTTTTCCAGGCTATAATATCTTTTTCCAAGCACATAATGTGAATCAATAGTGGCCTGGAAGACCCCAAAGCATAATTCCAGGACCCGAGACCCAGGCCGAAGGCCCGCCCAGCGCGAGGTGGGTCGCGCCGAAAATTCAAAAGTCGCATGCGATAAAATATAACATGTTATATTCGGAAGTCTCAAAGAAAGTCTCAAGGAAAATTCGGCGACAAACCCCAAATCAGCGGGGGTGAAAAGGGGGTGCATAATGGGGTCTGCGATATCGCAAGGAAAGCATGGCACACGTTGCGATATCATACCTGAAAAATGTCTCAAGGGAAGTTTTAAGGCGTTTTACGGCGACTTTTCCTCTCAAAACGGGAAAAGTCGCCCAGTGTGCGTTGGCCTTTAATATTTCCAAAATTATAATATATCTTAATATTAAAGTTCTGCCTGAGATCTATATTGATACACTCATTGAATCATGAGTTAATTGTAAGAGGCTGTCTACCGAGCTCCCTATAAGATACAATTTTGACCTCCCTATATAAAATCAAAATCGTAGCGGAATCATAGCTGATATTGGGGCAGTTCGTTAGGTTTTCATGGTGATGCTACACACCGATACGGGAGGGGCTTTCTTCCGATTAAAAACCTGTATCATACAACAATCGAACATGTGTCGATTATCGTAGCGTATATCGTTTTGTATCAGAGCCGCATTTGAATACAAAAGACATGTGAAATAATCAACGAAAAATTATGAAATTTTCAGAATACTTGGAATATATAAGGATGATTCGGCCCTGCAAATGTGATGGTATTTCATTATAGAAAAGGGTCTCAAATCGATCATTTCACACATTAACTCGGAACTGAGTTTTTAATGTCTGAAAAATTATATGATGCTGTCCTTTATCCACTGTTAACATAAAGATTATGAAGATGCATTATTTCCGAAATTGTGAAGTATATATATATATGTGTGTGTGTGTCTATATATATATATATATATATATATATATATATATATATATATATATATATATATATATATATATATATATATATTAGAACCCCTGCCTTACGGACACCCCGCCTAAGTGGACACCCCGCGTTAACGGACACCTTTGCTCGGAACGGTTCCCTCTATTAGATGCTTATTTTAACCCCGAAACCTACGTGCTGTGTTACTGACTTCTTCTTCAACATATTTACAAGCGGACACATTTACCCGGAACGGAGGGTTTCCGCTTAGCGGGGTTCTACTGTATGTTACATCAAACCCTGATTTGATGCACTATCTGCATCGTGAGGTACATCGGAGTTAAATATATGATCGCCCTTTTTTGTACGTTACGACGCACACCGATACGATACGATATGCTACGATATGGACCTCCTGATAGGCTACAAATTGCAGTATCGGTGATTATCGGGAGGTCTATCGGCGTGTATCGCCGTTTGTGGACCACGATTTTGCCATTCATATAATAGGGTATTGGGAAGTATATATCATGCTGCATCGCTGTCGGTGGGTGTAGACCTTTGATCACAAAGTTGAAACCCTTGCAAGAAAGTCGGCGTTGAACCAGTTCGGCGTTGAACAGGCGTTTAGGCGGTCCTGCCGTTGGTCTGCCTGACGCCAGTCTTCCTGGCTCGTTGGAAGTCTGTTGGAAGTCCAAGCTATTCCAGTAGTCTGCCTACTTCGGGGATGATTTTTTGCATTCTTTCACCCGGCAGGTCATCGCCAGCAACACGCTCAAGATAGTTTTCCACCAACCAGACGAAAACGTTGTACAACGCCCATACAACGGTTGCTGGAACATCTTGTGAATTTGGTTTTTGTCTGATTGGTGGAGCATCGCACGATGCCCATCTGCCAGACATCTGCTCTTGGTTGAGCGTCTGTTGGGTGTTGCTGGCGCGTCGCTCCACGGCTGCTCACGGTTGCTCACAGTCGGCTGTGGCTTCTGCTGAAAATAGCTTCCACCAACCAGATTTTTCAGGCGATGTCCAGGCCGAAGCTCCAAGAACCCTTCGCCAGACATAAACAAATGATTTATCAGTTTTTTGTCGGCTGGAACTGGGCGTCTGGCCAATGGATTTGAAGAGTATGGTACCCGCCCACGAGCTTTGCCGGGATCCGCGGCGACTGAAGGCTGCCAACACGGCCAAACTCTATTTTGAGGGTCGGCTGCTAGGACCAGTCCAAGTGTTGTTAAAGAAAGGGATGACAGGTTGGTGGGATTGAGGGGGTGTCACATATTGCAGTGTTTGGTTCATCCGTTGTGTGCCCAAATGGTTCTAGAAATGGCTGCTATGGCTTAATTTTTGACCATAATGTAATTATTTCAAGGTATTTAATAATAACAATCCTGTATACCTGTGTTTGAATTATCACTTTACTGAACCCCTGTCCCAAGCCATTTAAACACCAAACCCTTGTTCCCAGCCACGACCTTGGTTTAAATGGCTTGGGACAAGGATTCGGTAAAATAATAATTCGCCCACAGGAATACACTTTTCTCTTAGTATTTCACTAATTAGTGGCTGCAGATGGCGTGTGGCTGCAGTCACCAACTGCATTACTACCATCGCGGTGAGCGCCGACCACTGCTGGCAGAAGTTTCTCTGCAGCTTTGGTGTTTCTCGGCAAAGGCAAGTGCTGGAGTCTGTAACCCTGAGAAATATCGCTATATTGAATGCGCCCTCGAGTGGTACTCAGAACATGTAGTATATATAGATTCTAGTAGCATTTAAACATTCCTAATAGGAACGGGTTGGTAGCTGTGTCATGGTGCTTACAGTGTTGTGTCCCACAGATGTTATGGCAACAGCGGGATATTTCAAAATGAGAGGTAATGCCTGTCGATAACGGGGTGCCGGTATCAAGGCACAGCCGTGTGTCATTCATTGATCCCTGCGTGTGTGTCAGTCATCCTTGTACGCAAGATTCAATCTTGCGGTGGTATGACCCTGGGAGATGTTTTGCCCAGGTGGCAGTCGCCCAGGGAGTAGACTTGCTCAAGTCTTTGATTATGGACATAATTAAGAAATAAATGTACTTTGCAAGATTTGGACTTCCCCTGACAGGCCCATGCAGGAATCCGGCGAAGTATGGAGAGGAAGGGTAGGTGGAGGGGTTGGGGTAGGCATATAGGAGACAGGGACTGAAGCCAGTTTACTCAAAGATCTGTTTTTAAACCGTTACTCCCCTCCCGGGGTGGTCTGCTGGGCTGGACAGCAATTAATAATCTGTTCGCCCTCTTGGTCGCCTCACCTCCTCATGGTGCAGACCGGATATGCATGCACGCAAGCATAACAAAAGCGACCAGGGTGGGGAGTTAGCTCAGTGGTAAAGAGCACTGGACTTGTAATATCAATGTTGTCAGACTTTGTTGATTCGGGTCCCACTGCAGCCACTTTTCTCCTTCACCCCCAGCAGTGGTAGATTTACTGCTATATCAAAAACCAATCCTTCTCATACCATGTGTATGTGGTGTGGAAAGTAAAAGAACTCTCACCTCGGTAAATGTGTAGGGGTGAGGGTTTCCACCTAAATTCATTTCATAGATTGGATCACCACCCTTGTGGTGTAAAAGAACCTTGAGAAAGTCTGGTGAGAACCTGCAATGGTTAACTGGATGTTAAATCAAACCAACCAACCAACCAACCCTCCCGGGGTATATCGGTTCCTCAGTTACACTGCTTCTGGATTTTAAACTGTAGTCAAAGCATTCTGACCCATCATCATTGCCACCATCATCATTCACCTGCACCTTCCTGGTTTGCCAGCAGTGAGGTGAGCTATTTGTGTTCGACGTATACACAAGGATCATTATTTGTGTCCGACGCATGCACAATGATCATTGTAACCAAACTATGCTGAGGCTCGCATCCCAGTTGCTTCAGATCTTATCACAGAGTGGCACTCTAACCTGTCTGCCTATCATTAAAAAAACTGTGGACTACCTGTGCTATGGCCTCTTAGTCCATCTAGAACCGCATCCAGCTTTGAGAGCCTGAGCGCCAAGGCCCTGGTGACAGCCGGACGAACTACAGTCTAATGACCTTCATGTTGCATGGCAGACACCCCCAACCCCCACCCCATCACCAACCCGCTCCAGCGATGCCAACCCCAAAATCGGCCACCAACATCGCGAAGGAAAGAAGCCCCTCAGCGCCCCCACCCCCGGAGGCTCCATTTTAGGGACATTTAAGGGGTCTGTTTGGTCCACGATTCCCTGTATGGTCAGCTGTACGGTCGGTTCCTGTTTTGTCTATGGTTCCCTGTATGGCCGCCTACCATTGGTCACATTCAGTCACGCTATGTGATGTAGATGATTACTTATCAGTGGAAGATGAGAATTTTGGATCTTCTTCGAATCATATTGTTATGTATTTAGTACTCCCATTTTGTAGTAGATTGTTTGACGACTTGCCAACACTATCACCTACACCCCATTATAAATGTTGATGAGACACTTATATATTGTAGTGCTTACTAAAAGTTATGACATCGAGGGAAATGGCGGTGCACAAGCGGGAAGGGTCATCTTTAATGTGAATAAAGTGATTACAAATGTCGTGAACCCAGCGAAAGAGACCTATTTGCATTCACATATGTACACTAATGGGAAGACTGGCTCCAGTCCCTGCATCCTATGGCTACCCTCCTCGTTGGGATACAGGGACTGTAACAATCGGTAATGGTGTTGGGTTTCTGTCGCTGTTTAGCTTCAGCATTCCCAACACTCTCCATACCGATATCCTGGTTACTGGTCAGAATATCTGCTGGGAGATTAAGACCCTCTCACTTTGATCTCAATCAGTCACAGTCAGCAGCAGGCGAATGTTTTTGCTACGACAACACAGGTGGCCAGGGAACTGGAGATGGCGAGGGGGAAGGGGTAGGAGGAAGTATAGGGTTACAGGGAATGGCTTGGGGCCATAAACAGGAGATTTGGTTCATAGTGGACAAGTCTTTGATTCATGGGCCAGTCAGAGAAGGATACATACTTTAATGAACTTGATTCTAATTGTGTTTAATCATTTAATGAATGTTCATAATCAAAGACTTGAGCAAGTCTAACTAATGGGTTGAGTAGACAAATCCAGAACACCAACATGTCCCGTGGGAGATAAATACACGGAATATAATCAATGAAAGAGAGTATTGGTGAAGTGATCCGTCATCAACGCATTATATACAAGCAGCTCTTTTTTTTCTCAAGTTAGTATATATTTTCAGAAGATAGATTTATATTCCAGAACGAAATAGTGCCCACAGATGCTCTGTTGGCATAGTAAATTTTCCAATTGCAGTCATTTTAGATAAAACATAAGGTCAGTCCATAATCTGAGATAGGGTTCAGCAGACTAGGATAAGAATGTATCACCCAGTGCATTTGAATATTCAATAGAAGATAATTCAGATGGTATTCCTCAATGAAAATGTGTTTGCATAAAATAGCTTTTTGATAGTTCTTTATGTTCTTTTTTGGTAGCATTTTATTTCTTTCATGATATATATTGCTCCTGAGTAATGCTCATTTCTTACAAACCTAATGGTCCATAGAATAAATTTCAACAGTTCATCTGTGATCTGTTCTTTGCTCCTTTTTTTTTTTTTTTTACATTTTTTTTTCTATTTTTCCTCATGTTACATAGGTTTCTAATACACAGTACTTAGACATAGCTATACTAGTTCATTTCCATTACATAGATAATCAATTGATCATGCCTGGTGCCTTCCATTTTTTATGAAACTATCTAATTCTCATCCTTATCTAAACATCCTGACTGTGTTCAACTAATTTGGAAGTTGCCACCCATTCTATGTTATTCCTTATTCAGTCTGTGTACATGCCAGTGTTCTTATTCTTATTTGTTTACATTCAACAAAATGATGCCCATCACAATAGATTCAATAGTCCTTTCAGATAGTATATTTTAGGTGATGCAAGTATACAGGGTGGTGAAAAGAAACCCATACCTTATACCATGAGAGTCGTGACAAAACAGAAAATAAAGAACAGAGAAGACAAGGACAATAGCATTAGACAAAACAAGGACAGTATATAACACTACAACAATACCTTAAGACAGTAACAAGACCAGACTAACACAGGAGCATTTGTAATTGATGACTGCCGGAGATTGTACCTCCTTTTTCACATGAATCGAGTGTCCCATAAGAGTATTACATCTCTTTTTCTAACCTTTCAAGAAACCTATACCTTTGCTTCTGATGCAGGAATATGCATGTCGCTTTCTCTGTGATAACCTTTTGTCTCAATTTTCTAATAAAAAGTGTGACATCGAGATCATTTGAATGAAAAAGTCTTTGTCTGTGTATAAACCATTTACCATGCAGGACAAGGAAGTTTACTAATTTATCTTTTTTACTAGATACTGGGCCATACATGCCAAATATGACTTCCTTTTGGGTAACTTTTAGAATGTCGTCCCCCAGAATACCATGAATCCATTTCCTAATAGTAGCCCAGAATTCTTTTACAGCATAACATTCCAAGAAAAAGTGAATTATGGAGTCCTCTCTAATACAGAAATTACATTCCGAGGATTGCATCACCCTCCGTCTTTGCATATATTTATTACATGTGATGGATAATACAGAGGTATACAATAAAGTCTTACACCATAAATATGTGTAATGAAAAGATGAGTGATGTGGCGATAGTTTAGTACTGCTAGTGGGTACGCAGGATGTTTATATTCAGAGTCAGAGTTTTTCATCATTCGCAGACATCACATGACAAGTATGACATAATGATATGAACATGACATGAAACATATTATTATATACCTATGCACTAACTCAGTGTAAATACGTACTGCTGCTAGGGGTATAGTTATCGTACACAGAATGCACTGTATGCCGTGAATCGTTGTACTGGTGCCTTTGGATAGTGACAGACTGCATCCTTTGGATGACAGACTGCATCCTTTGACCCTCACCGGCACGCTTTGGGTGACAGACTGCACCCTTTGACGAAATAACGCAATCTGATTGGCCGAGAGGCCGACAACAGAATTCTAGGTGCAAGATTCAAAAATGGCTGATCGCTTCACTTCACGAGTTCTGTGTCGTCGTACAGTAACCACGGAGCGAGTTCGTGCGAAAATACATCAAACATCGAGGTGGAATACGATAACGAATTACGTGATACACTTTAGATAGCTTAAATATGCGAGAAATATCGATTTCGATACGTTCACGGGCCGAGCGGGCGACTCGTCGATGTCAACAAATAGCGGAGACACTGCACCGCTCGAGTGGAGATGTCCGACGGGACGATCGAGCGTAGCAGGGTGACCCTGCGTTAATTTATGCGGCGGGATAATGTCATCGCGCCTGCGCGGTGATCACTTCCTGTTATCAACATCCGGCGTGTCTGCTAGTGTACGCATCGTCTTTGCGAGTTGTGCCAAGTGACTTCTACGTCGAATTACGGTCAGTTTTAGCATGGACAGTGTATCTCTATGGACTGGAAGCGGCCTATAGATAAGAGTGTGAGGGTGGCGCCGATGTGTGCCGCACCTCGACCGCGGCGCCACATAGTGGCCAAACATGTGAACTATACTCAGACTGTGGCCCAAAAGTGACAAAAAGTTTCACATTTTTTTAGACCACTTAAAATGAAGATAGAACCACAATTCAAAGTGTTCTACAAAGGCCTATATTACCTATAATGCACTGGGCATATATCAAGAGACTGAAACATTCCAAAGATTTTGTAATCAGGGGATGCTTTTCATAAATTTTTCAGTCTCGGACAGTGGCCTAGATTTGTACTGTGGCCCCAAAGTCACAGAAAGTTTCACATTTTTTTAGACCACATAGAATGAAGATAGAACCACAATTCAAAGTGTTCTAGAAAGGCCTATATTAACTTTAATGCACTGGGCATATATCAGGAGACTGAAACATTGAAAAGATTTTGTAATCAGGGGATGCTTTCATGAATTTTTCAGTCTCGGACAGTGGCCTAGATTTGTACTATGGCACCAAAGTGACAAAAAGTTTCACATTTTTTTAGACCACATAGAATGAAGATAGAACCACAATTCAAAGTGTTCTAGAAAGGCCTATATTAATTTTAATGCATTGGGTATATATCAGGAGACTGAAACATTGAAAAGATTTTGTAATCAGGGGATGCTTTTCATGAATTTTTCAGTCTCGGACTGTGGCACCAAAGTGACAAAAAGTTTCACATTTTTTTAGACCACTTAAAATGAAGATAGAACCACAATTCAAAGTGTTCTACAAAGGCCTATATTAACTATAATGCACTGGGCATGTATCAAGAGACTAAAACATTGAAAAGATTTTGTAATCAGGGGATGCTTTTCATGAATTTTTCAGTCTCGGACAGTGGCCTAGATTTGTACTGTGGCCCCAAAGTCACAGAAAGTTTCACATTTTTTTAGACCACATAGAATGAAGATAGAACCACAATTCAAAGTGTTCTTGAAAGGCCTATATTAACTATAATGCACTGGGCATATATCAAGAGACTGAAACATTGAAAAGATTTTGTAATCAGGGGATGCTTTTCATGAATTTGTCAGTCTCGGACAGTGGCCTAGATTTGTACTGTGGTCCCAAAGTGACAAAAAGTTTCACATTTTTTTAGACCACTTAGAATGAAGATAGAACCACAATTCAAAGTGTTCTAGAAAGGCCTATATTAACTATAATGCACTGGGCATATATCAAGAGACTGGGGTGTTTTGACAATTTTCTTATCAGGGGATGCATTTCATAAATTTTTCAGTCTCAGAGAGTGTCCCAGATTTGTACTATGGCACCAAAGTGACAAAAAGTTTCACATTTTTTTAGACCACTTAGAATGAAGATAGAACCACAATTCAAAGTGTTCTAGAAAGGCCTATATTAACTTTAATGCCCTGGGCATATATCAGGAGACTGAAACATTGAAAAGATTTTGTAATCAGGGGATGCTTTTCATGAATTTTTCAGTCTCGGACAGTGGCCTAGATTTGTACTGTGGCACCAAAGTGACAAAAAGTTTCACATTATTTTAGACCACTTAAAATGAAGATAGAACCACAATTCAAAGTGTTCTACAAAGGCCTATATTAACTATAATGCACTGGGCATGTATCAAGAGACTTAAACATTGAAAAGATTTTGTAATCAGGGGATGCTTTTCATAAATTTTTCAGTCTCGGACAGTGGCCTAGATTTGTACTGTGGCCCCAAAGTCACAGAAAGTTTCACATTTTTTTAGACCACATAGAATGAAGATAGAACCACAATTCAAAGTGTTCTTGAAAGGCCTATATTAACTTTAATGCACTGGGCATATATCAAGAGACTGAAACATTGAAAAGATTTTGTAATCAGGGGATGCTTTTCATGAATTTGTCAGTCTCGGACATTGGCCTAGATTTGTACTGTGGCCCCAAAGTCACAGAAAGTTTCACATTTTTTTAGACCACTTAGAATGAAGATAGAACCACAATTCAAAGTGTTCTAGAAAGGCCTATATTAACTATAATGCACTGGGCATATATCAAGAGACTGGGGTGTTTTGACAATTTTCTTATCAGGGGATGCATTTCATAAATTTTTCAGTCTCAGAGAGTGTCCCAGATTTGTACTATGGCACCAAAGTGACAAAAAGTTTCACATTTTTTTAGACCACTTAGAATGAAGATAGAACCACAATTCAAAGTGTTCTAGAAAGGCCTATATTAACTATAATGCAATGGGCATATATCAAGAGACTGGAACATTCCACAGATTTTGTAATCAGGGGATGCTTTTCATGAATTATTCAGTTTCGGACAGTGGCCTAGATTTGTACTGTGGCACCAAAGTGACAAAAAGTTTCACATTTTTTTAGACCACTTAAAATGAAGATAGAACCACAATTCAAAGTGTTCTACAAAGGCCTATATTAACTATAATGCACTGGGCATATATCAAGAGACTGAAACATTCCAAAGATTTTGTAATCAGGGGATGCTTTTCATGAATTTTTCAGTCTCGGACAGTGGCCTAGATTTGTACTGTGGCCCCAAAGTCACAAAAAGTTTCACATTTTTTTAGACCACTTAGAATGAAGATAGAACCACAATTCAAAGTGTTCTAGAAAGGCCTATATTAACTATAATGCACTGGGCATATATCAAGAGACTGGGGCGTTTTGAAAGTTTTCTAATCAGGGGATGCATTTCATAAATTTTTCAGTCTCAGACAGTGTCCCAGATTTGTACTGTGGTCCCAAAGTCACAAAAAGTTTCACATTTTTTTAGACCACTTAGAATGAAGATAGAACCACAATTCAAAGTGTTCTACAAAGGCCTATATTAACTATAATGCACTGGGCATATATCAAGAGACTGAAACATTGAAAAGATTTTGTTATCAGGGGATGCTTTTCATAAATTTTTCAGTCTCGGACAGTGGCCTAGATTTGTACTGTGGCCCCAAAGTAACAGAAAGTTTCACATTTTTTTAGACCACATAGAATGAAGATAGAACCACAATTCAAAGTGTTCTAGAAAGGCCTATATTAACTATAATGCAATGGGCATATATCAAGAGACTGGAACATTCCACAGATTTTGTAATCAGGGGATGCTTTTCATGAATTATTCAGTTTCGGACAGTGGCCTAGATTTGTACTGTGGCACCAAAGTGACAAAAAGTTTCACATTTTTTTAGACCACTTAAAATGAAGATAGAACCACAATTCAAAGTGTTCTAGAAAGGCCTATATTAACTATAATGCACTGGGCATATATCAAGAGACTGAAACATTCCAAAGATTTTGTAATCAGGGAATGCTTTTCATGAATTTTTCAGTCTCGGACAGTGGCCTAGATTTGTACTGTGGCCCCAAAGTCACAAAAAGTTTCACATTTTTTTAGACCACTTAGAATGAAGATAGAACCACAATTCAAAGTGTTCTAGAAAGGCCTATATTAACTATAATGCACTGGGCATATATCAAGAGACTGAAACATTGAAAAGATTTTGTAATCAGGGGATGCTTTTCATAAATTTTTCAGTCTCGGACAGTGGCCTAGATTTGTACTGTGGCCCCAAAGTGACAGAAAGTTTCACATTTTTTAGACCACATAGAATGAAGATAGAACCACAATTCAAAGTGTTCTAGAAAGGCCTATATTAACTATAATGCACTGGGCATATATCAAGAGACTGGGGTGTTTTGACAATTTTCTTATCAGGGGATGCATTTCATAAATTTTTCAGTCTCAGAGAGTGTCCCAGATTTGTACTATGGCACCAAAGTGACAAAAAGTTTCACATTTTTTTAGACCACTTAGAATGAAGATAGAACCACAATTCAAAGTGTTCTAGAAAGGCCTATATTAACTATAATGCACTGGGCATATATCAAGAGACTTGGGCGTTTTGAAAGTTTTCTAATCAGGGGATGCATTTCATAAATTTTTCAGTCTCAGACAGTGTCCCAGATTTGTACTGTGGTCCCAAAGTGACAAAAAGTTTCACATTTTTTTAGACCACTTAGAATGAAGATAGAACCACAATTCAAAGTGTTCTACAAAGGCCTATATTAACTATAATGCACTGGGCATGTATCAAGAGACTTAAACATTGAAAAGATTTTGTAATCAGGGGATGCTTTTCATAAATTTTTCAGTCTCGGACAGTGGCCTAGATTTGTACTGTGGCCCCAAAGTCACAGAAAGTTTCACATTTTTTTAGACCACATAGAATGAAGATAGAACCACAATTCAAAGTGTTCTTGAAAGGCCTATATTAACTTTAATGCACTGGGCATATATCAAGAGACTGAAACATTGAAAAGATTTTGTAATCAGGGGATGCTTTTCATGAATTTGTCAGTCTCGGACATTGGCCTAGATTTGTACTGTGGCCCCAAAGTCACAGAAAGTTTCACATTTTTTTAGACCACTTAGAATGAAGATAGAACCACAATTCAAAGTGTTCTAGAAAGGCCTATATTAACTATAATGCACTGGGCATATATCAAGAGACTGGGGTGTTTTGACAATTTTCTTATCAGGGGATGCATTTCATAAATTTTTCAGTCTCAGAGAGTGTCCCAGATTTGTACTATGGCACCAAAGTGACAAAAAGTTTCACATTTTTTTAGACCACTTAGAATGAAGATAGAACCACAATTCAAAGTGTTCTAGAAAGGCCTATATTAACTATAATGCAATGGGCATATATCAAGAGACTGGAACATTCCACAGATTTTGTAATCAGGGGATGCTTTTCATGAATTATTCAGTTTCGGACAGTGGCCTAGATTTGTACTGTGGCACCAAAGTGACAAAAAGTTTCACATTTTTTTAGACCACTTAAAATGAAGATAGAACCACAATTCAAAGTGTTCTACAAAGGCCTATATTAACTATAATGCACTGGGCATATATCAAGAGACTGAAACATTCCAAAGATTTTGTAATCAGGGGATGCTTTTCATGAATTTTTCAGTCTCGGACAGTGGCCTAGATTTGTACTGTGGCCCCAAAGTCACAAAAAGTTTCACATTTTTTTAGACCACTTAGAATGAAGATAGAACCACAATTCAAAGTGTTCTAGAAAGGCCTATATTAACTATAATGCACTGGGCATATATCAAGAGACTGGGGCGTTTTGAAAGTTTTCTAATCAGGGGATGCATTTCATAAATTTTTCAGTCTCAGACAGTGTCCCAGATTTGTACTGTGGTCCCAAAGTCACAAAAAGTTTCACATTTTTTTAGACCACTTAGAATGAAGATAGAACCACAATTCAAAGTGTTCTACAAAGGCCTATATTAACTATAATGCACTGGGCATATATCAAGAGACTGAAACATTGAAAAGATTTTGTTATCAGGGGATGCTTTTCATAAATTTTTCAGTCTCGGACAGTGGCCTAGATTTGTACTGTGGCCCCAAAGTAACAGAAAGTTTCACATTTTTTTAGACCACATAGAATGAAGATAGAACCACAATTCAAAGTGTTCTAGAAAGGCCTATATTAACTATAATGCAATGGGCATATATCAAGAGACTGGAACATTCCACAGATTTTGTAATCAGGGGATGCTTTTCATGAATTATTCAGTTTCGGACAGTGGCCTAGATTTGTACTGTGGCACCAAAGTGACAAAAAGTTTCACATTTTTTTAGACCACTTAAAATGAAGATAGAACCACAATTCAAAGTGTTCTAGAAAGGCCTATATTAACTATAATGCACTGGGCATATATCAAGAGACTGAAACATTCCAAAGATTTTGTAATCAGGGAATGCTTTTCATGAATTTTTCAGTCTCGGACAGTGGCCTAGATTTGTACTGTGGCCCCAAAGTCACAAAAAGTTTCACATTTTTTTAGACCACTTAGAATGAAGATAGAACCACAATTCAAAGTGTTCTAGAAAGGCCTATATTAACTATAATGCACTGGGCATATATCAAGAGACTGAAACATTGAAAAGATTTTGTAATCAGGGGATGCTTTTCATAAATTTTTCAGTCTCGGACAGTGGCCTAGATTTGTACTGTGGCCCCAAAGTGACAGAAAGTTTCACATTTTTTAGACCACATAGAATGAAGATAGAACCACAATTCAAAGTGTTCTAGAAAGGCCTATATTAACTATAATGCACTGGGCATATATCAAGAGACTGGGGTGTTTTGACAATTTTCTTATCAGGGGATGCATTTCATAAATTTTTCAGTCTCAGAGAGTGTCCCAGATTTGTACTATGGCACCAAAGTGACAAAAAGTTTCACATTTTTTTAGACCACTTAGAATGAAGATAGAACCACAATTCAAAGTGTTCTAGAAAGGCCTATATTAACTTTAATGCACTGGGCATATATCAGGAGACTGAAACATTGAAAAGATTTTGTAATCAGGGGATGCTTTTCATGAATTTTTCAGTCTCGGACAGTGGCCTAGATTTGTACTGTGGCACCAAAGTGACAAAAAGTTTCACATTATTTTAGACCACTTAAAATGAAGATAGAACCACAATTCAAAGTGTTCTACAAAGGCCTATATTAACTATAATGCACTGGGCATGTATCAAGAGACTTAAACATTGAAAAGATTTTGTAATCAGGGGATGCATTTCATAAATTTTTCAGTCTCAGACAGTGTCCCAGATTTGTACTGTGGTCCCAAAGTCACAAAAAGTTTCACAATTTTTTTAGACCACATAGAATGAAGATAGAACCACAATTCAAAGTGTTCTTGAAAGGCCTATATTAACTTTAATGCACTGGGCATATATCAAGAGACTGAAACATTGAAAAGATTTTGTAATCAGGGGATGCTTTTCATGAATTTGTCAGTCTCGGACATTGGCCTAGATTTGTACTGTGGCCCCAAAGTCACAGAAAGTTTCACATTTTTTTAGACCACTTAGAATGAAGATAGAACCACAATTCAAAGTGTTCTAGAAAGGCCTATATTAACTATAATGCACTGGGCATATATCAAGAGACTGGGGTGTTTTGACAATTTTCTTATCAGGGGATGCATTTCATAAATTTTTCAGTCTCAGAGAGTGTCCCAGATTTGTACTATGGCACCAAAGTGACAAAAAGTTTCTCATTTTTTTAGACCACTTAGAATGAAGATAGAACCACAATTCAAAGTGTTCTAGAAAGGCCTATATTAACTATAATGCAATGGGCATATATCAAGAGACTGGAACATTCCACAGATTTTGTAATCAGGGGATGCTTTTCATGAATTATTCAGTTTCGGACAGTGGCCTAGATTTGTACTGTGGCACCAAAGTGACAAAAAGTTTCACATTTTTTTAGACCACTTAAAATGAAGATAGAACCACAATTCAAAGTGTTCTACAAAGGCCTATATTAACTATAATGCACTGGGCATATATCAAGAGACTGAAACATTCCAAAGATTTTGTAATCAGGGGATGCTTTTCATGAATTTTTCAGTCTCGGACAGTGGCCTAGATTTGTACTGTGGCCCCAAAGTCACAAAAAGTTTCACATTTTTTTAGACCACTTAGAATGAAGATAGAACCACAATTCAAAGTGTTCTAGAAAGGCCTATATTAACTATAATGCACTGGGCATATATCAAGAGACTGGGGCGTTTTGAAAGTTTTCTAATCAGGGGATGCATTTCATAAATTTTTCAGTCTCAGACAGTGTCCCAGATTTGTACTGTGGTCCCAAAGTCACAAAAAGTTTCACATTTTTTTAGACCACTTAGAATGAAGATAGAACCACAATTCAAAGTGTTCTACAAAGGCCTATATTAACTATAATGCACTGGGCATATATCAAGAGACTGAAACATTGAAAAGATTTTGTTATCAGGGGATGCTTTTCATAAATTTTTCAGTCTCGGACAGTGGCCTAGATTTGTACTGTGGCCCCAAAGTAACAGAAAGTTTCACATTTTTTTAGACCACATAGAATGAAGATAGAACCACAATTCAAAGTGTTCTAGAAAGGCCTATATTAACTATAATGCAATGGGCATATATCAAGAGACTGGAACATTCCACAGATTTTGTAATCAGGGGATGCTTTTCATAAATTTTTCAGTCTCGGACAGTGGCCTAGATTTGTACTGTGGCCCCAAAGTGACAGAAAGTTTCACATTTTTTAGACCACATAGAATGAAGATAAAACCACAATTCAAATTGTTCTAGAAAGGCCTATATTAACTATAATGCACTGGGCATATATCAAGAGACTGAAACATTGAAAAGATTTTGTAATCAGGGGATGCTTTTCATGAATTTTTCAGTCTCGGACAGTGGCCTAGATTTGTACTGTTGCCCCAAAGTCACAAAAAGTTTCACATTTTTTTAGACCACTTAGAATGAAGATAGAACCACAATTCAAAGTGTTCTAGAAAGGCCTATATTAACTATAATGCACTGGGCATATATCAAGAGACTGGGGCGTTTTGAAAGTTTTCTAATCAGGGGATGCATTTCATAAATTTTTCAGTCTCAGACAGTGTCCCAGATTTGTACTGTGGTCCCAAAGTCACAAAAAGTTTCACAATTTTTTAGACCACTTAGAATGAAGATAGAACCACAATTCAAAGTGTTCTACAAAGGCCTATATTAACTATAATGCACTGGGCATATATCAAGAGACTGAAACATTGAAAAGATTTTGTAATCAGGGGATGCTTTTCATAAATTTTTCAGTCTCGGACAGTGTCCCAGATTTCTACTGTGGCACCAAAGTGACAAAAAGTTTCACATTTTTTTAGACCTTTTAGAATGAAGATAGAAGCACGAGTCAAATTGTTCCACAAAGGCCTATATTAACTATAATGCAATAGGCATATATCAAGAGACTGAAACATTCCAAAGATCTTGTAATCAGGGGATGCTTTTCATGAATTTTTCAGTCTCAGACAGTGGCCTAGATTTGTACTGTGGCAAAGGTACCAAAGTCACAAAAAGTTTCACATTTTTTTAGACCACATAGAATGAAGATAGAACCACAATTCAAAGTGTTCTAGAAAGGCCTATATTAACTATAATGCAATGGGCATATATCCAGAGACTAAAACATTCCAAAGATTTTGTAATCAGGGGATGCTTTTCTTGAATTTTTCAGTCACTCAAACTGTCTCAGATGTGCACTGTGGCGCAATGGGCATATATCAAGACACTGGGTTGTTTTGAAGATTATCTAACCAGGGGATGCATTTGTTGATTTTTTTTTTTTTAAGCAATCTTTTATTGATCTTTCCACATATTTTTCAGTCTCAGACAGTGTCCCAGATTTGTACTGTGGCACCATCACAGGAAGTTTCACATTAATCTTTCAGTCTCAGCCTCATGAGACCTGGCCCTTACAAAATCAAATCAAAACTACTCCCCAAGAAAAAAAATCTTCAAAATGTCTGAGCCTTAGGAGACCCAGCCCTTACAAAATAGTTTTTACAAGACTTTCTGAAACACTTTGAATGGTGCTTCTATCTTCAAGTATTTGAGAAAAATGGGAAACTTTTTGTCACTTCAGAATGACAGTGTTGACACTGTTGCCCGCCATAAAAAAACATCAAAAGTGCTCCCCGAGATGAAAACTTTAAAAATGTCTCAGCCATATAAAACCTAGCCCTTACAAAATAGTTTATACAAGACTTTCTGAAACACTTTGAATTGTGCTTCCATCTTCATTCTAAGTATTTGAGAAAAATGGGAAACTTTTTGTCACTTCAGAATGACTGTGTTGAGACTGTTGGCCGCCATAAAAAAACCTCAAAATTGCTCCCCGAGATGAAAACTTTAAAAATGTCTCAGCTTTATGAAACCTAGCCCTTACAAATAGTTTATACAGGACTTTCTGAAACACTTTGAATGGTGCTTCTATCTTCATTCTAAGTATTTGAGAAAAATGGGAAACTTTTTGTCACTTCAGAATGACAGTGTTGAGACTGTTGCCCGCCATAAAAAAAACCTCAAAAGTGCTCCCCGAAATGAAAACTTAAAAAAGTCCCAGCCTTATGAAACCTAGCCCTTACAAAGTACAAATGAAGTTTAAACAGGACTTTTTGAAACACTTTGAATTGTGCTTCTATCTGCATTCTAAGTATTTGAGAAAAATGGGAAACTTTTTGTCACTTCAGAATGACAGTGTTGACACTGTTGCCCGCCATAAAAAAACATCAAACCTGCTCCCCGAGATGAAAACTTTAAAAATGTCTCAGCCATATAAAACCTAGCCCTTACAAAGTAGTTTATACAAGACTTTCTGAAACACTTTGAATTGTGCTTCTATCTTCATTCTAAGTATTTGAGAAAAATGGGAAACTTTTTGTCACTTCAGAATGACTGTGTTGAGACTGTTGCCCGCCATAAAAAAACCTCAAAATTGCTCCCCGAGATGAAAACTTTAAAAATGTCTCAGCTTTATGAAACCTAGCCCTTACAAATAGTTTATACAGGACTTTCTGAAACACTTTGAATGGTGCTTCTATCTTCATTCTAAGTATTTGAGAAAAATGGGAAACTTTTTGTCACTTCAGAATGACAGTGTTGAGACTGTTGCCCGCCATAAAAAAACATCAAAACTGCTCCCCGAGATGAAAACTTTAAAAATGTCTCAGCCATATAAAACCTAGCCCTTACAAAGTAGTTTATACAAGACTTTCTGAAACACTTTGAATTGTGCTTCTATCTTCATTCTAAGTATTTGAGAAAAATGGGAAACTTTTTGTCACTTCAGAATGACTGTGTTGAGACTGTTGACCGCCAAAAAAACCCCTCAAAATTGCTCCCCGAGATGAAAACTTCAAAAAGTCTCAGCTTTATGAAACCTAGCCCTTACAAAATAGTTTATACAGGACTTTTTGAAACACTTTGAATTGTGCTTCTATCTTCATTCTAAGTATTCGAGAAAAATGGGAAACCTTTTGTCACTTCAGAATGACAGTGTTGAGACTGTTGCCCGCCATAAAAAAGCCTCAAAAGTGCTCCCCGAGATGAAAATCTTAGAAATGTCTCAGCCTTATGAAACCTAGCCCTTACAAAATAGTTTTTACAGAACTTTCTGAAACACTTTGAATTGTGCTTCTATCTTCAATTTAAGTATTCGAGAAAAATGGGAAACTTTTTGTCACTGCAGACTCACTTTAGCTTAGATCATAAAAATTATGAAAATTAGGACCTGATCTGAAAAACTTTTTGACCATCCTAGCCTTATAATCTATACACCATACATTACATATTTTAATCATTTTTCTAAAATACTTAGAATAAAGATAGAACTTTAATTACAAATCGTTACAGAAATGCCTGTAATAACTGTAATGCATTTCATATATATTACTGTAGCACCATCTAGTGGCAATTCGCGGAACTACGCGCAAAACGGTGGCGCCGCCTATGGCGGGTGTATGTATTAAGGTGCGGCAGTGATCGGCCCACGGCAGGGCCCGCTTCCAGTCCATAGAGTTGTATGTCCATGGTTTTAGCGAATTAAGACCGAATTAAGGTATATAATAATATGAAACCATAAATCTACCCCGTACTGTCACCATAACTATGGTTTCACATAATATTACATCACCCTAAATTTGTCTACACTTCTCTGCGATAAGTAATGTTTTGTTTTGTCTTTTTCAGAGAAAATGCAGCAGAAACAAAGGTTTGGCCTTTTGGTCCTCGCGATGTGCATGATACTCGTGTTATTGGCTATCTACGCAAAGAAGGGCAAAGGTATCTATATGATATACGTGAATGCCGCTCATAAACTGCACGGAAACGAAACAATCAAGGCTCCTCCACAAAGGAATTTTCCAGTGGCAAACGCAAGAAGTCCGACAAAACCTGGGACCAGACCGAATGGTAGATGTAACAACTGCTATCAGTGGAAAGTAAATATATTGAAAGACCTGCCCAAAGGATTCTGTGCTGAACGAAAGGGGCACGCTGTTGAACTTGTGATAGTAGTTGTAGGTCGTCAAGAGAGCAGGGACAGACGTCGTGTTCTCCGTCAGATCTATTCTAGCGACCCCGATTATGGCGACCGGATCAGACTGATATTTGCCTTTGGGAAGGAGCCTAAAGGGAACACGACAGAAGACAAATTACTGCTTGACGAGCGTGACAAACATGGTGACATCATCATCTTTGATGTTGTAAGTCACTATTACAACATGTATACAATTAACTTCAACACCTTTCAGTGGGTCATTGATAAATGTAGTAATGCTCGTTTCATTGTTAAAATAACGGACGACGTTTTCCTAAATATTCCTGGATGGATAAAGACTTTCGAGAAATTTGGATCGACTCAACTATTTGATGTCCAATTTGGTACATGTAACTATGGTACAGATGTCCCAATCAGGGACCTTAAACACAGATTTGGAGTCTCAACGAAAGATTACCCCTTTAGTAGGTACCCTAGTTATTGTGCTGGTGGGGGCATATTTATGTCTCTTGGAACTACTGCGAACCTTCTCAAGGAACTCTCAAATCTTGCAATAGTCCTGAGGTTTGATGACGTTAATTTCGGCACAAGTTTGAGGCTCACAGGTCATTGTGTCTGCAATATACCGGGCACGTTTATCTCATACGAGATAGACCGCAATCGAGTCGTACGAAGTGTTTTTAAAGCAAGCGAACCTAAAGAATGTAAAGATATCGCCGTGATAAACCCGTTACTTGGGTTACATATGCATGGTCTTTCTGCGGAGAGACTGTTGAGTCTGTGGAAATTGAAACATTGTTTTATAGAGAGCTACCCCAAAGAGCTCATTTGTCCAAGGCGATATACATGCAAACAAGATAACTTTCACATTGAGCCAGTGCCTTAAATGATAATAGTTACAGTTGATGATGCCCCCATTGAAAAAATACAAATAATTGGAGAGAAAGAATGGGTTTTACCACACAAAACCAGACTCGTTCAGATATTATTAAAGATGGTTTATTGATGATAAACAGATGACTATATTATTGATTGATGATGATTGGTTTGGTATCTGGTTAAATTACTATGATTATTGATTGTGTATGAACCATATTATTTCTATGGGTTTCCAATATTTGGTAATAAATATTAATCAAGAGGTATGTACAATATTAAATAACATTCAACATGAGTAACAGTGTAAAGTCGGGATCGCAGTCCCTGTTTAAAAAAAAAATAAACATGTAAACATGATATGAGTTAAGTTATATCTGTTGCCATTTGCGTGGTGCATAGAGTCTGTTGGGCCTCATACTGTCCAATAGTTCATCGCCAATCTCTTGATGCATCTTTCGGATTATTCTATACATATCAAACATTACATCTGACGTAGGTAGGAGGGGTACGGGCACTCTTATAGGGTTTGTCCTTGGTGGCCTGTCTATTGGTGTTGGTTTATAATCCAATCTGCTGGTCTTGGAAGTTGGTAGGGGTTTGGGTACGTATTCTTCTTTCTCATCAGTGGTGGTTGTGGAACTTGATTTAGATGGTGCCTTGTCGCTTTTTTCATCCATCTTAGGTTTTAATGCTTGTTCTGTGTTGGTGGAGTTGTTTGGTGTGTCCTCATCACTGGACAGTTTCAAGTCATCATTCACATCTATTTCCAGGAGTTCTGGTCTGCTTGATGGTTTGCCGGCTGGTTCAGTTGATGAAGTGGTTGATGAGTTATGTTTCTCTCCTGTCGGGGTTGTCACGGTTGCAGCTTCAATATGGGTCGTCTCTGGCTTTATGTTATCTGTCTTGTCAGTGTCAGTATTATAATTGCATTCGGTGTCGCTAGTATTGTCATCACTACTGCTGTAGATTTTGAGGATCCTTCTCTTTGGGGTTGGTTTCTCTGGTGTTGATGTGAGTTTGATCGGCGATAACGGCCGTTTCTGGGCATCTCGGATCTTATTGCGGTGTGCATGTCCCGTGGTTGGTGGTTTCGGGTTTGTGCGGCGGCGTACTGTCGGGTCCCGTAGTGGGCTGATTATTTTCGAAGTTGATGTATTGGATTTGGTCGCTTTGATTCTGTTTCTTATCTTCTCTAGAATCGGGTCATATGCTTTTGGCGGTGTGTATTGTTTCGCTGTTGCGGTTGCTGTTGGTTTGGTTTTGAATTCGTCTTTGCTTGGTGCTGCAAAAAGGAATACCCCGATATATTACTCTGAATCTGACGTTGTCAGGTGTTATAAATGGGTTGCGAAATGGTTTTCTCTTTGTGGTAGTATGGAGGCACATTGGTGGAATGTTAATTTTGTTATGTTTGCCGTGCTTATTTAGATAGTGGCGACGTAGGTTCCCTACAGTACTACAAAATGTGCTGCAATTGTTATGTAAACAAGCGTACTTACCGCGGACATGCTTTTCATCGTTGTTGCTTTCATGGTATTTCCTTAGATGCGCTTTGATTGCGCTGTCAGTCTGTTTAACGAACTTGTTGCAGTAATTGCATCTGTCAATTCGATCCATCTTGGTAATCGTCTAGTTGCTGTGTATGACAAGTGCCGTGTTGTTTGATTATCCATATTGCTTCTTCTTTTATACTGTCTGAGTTGCTGTTGTTATGGCGAGGGTTGCGTTGCTACGTTACTGGCGTGTTTTGTAACGTGCCGGAAGTGGGTCGCTCATCGCGCTCCCGGTCAGACAGTGGGTCATAGATTCAGGTTCATGCCAGTCGGCTTAAGCGTTTGTAATACACGGATGTACAATTCCTCTAGGCGTTTGCGGATGTTGGCATTTTGTGGTGAGTTGTCTAGTATAGTTACTATCATTTGTTCCGGGCGAACATCGTGGCCTTGGAAGTGTTTTGCCACAGGCGAGTCTTTTTTACGTTGGCGAACGTAATATTTGTGTTCCTCGATGCGTGTGTTGACAGCTCGTCCTGTCTCCCCAATGTATTGTAGACCGCATGCTGGACAAGTGATTGCATATACGGCCCCTTTGGTTTGGCAGGTGTTCTCACCAAATATTTTTACGGTGATCCCGTTTTCCTTTGAGGTAAATGTAGTGGTGAGAGTGATGTTGTCACATGTTCTGCAGCTCAAGATTTGGCATGGTTTGCTTGAGTGTTTGGCTTTAGGCCGTGGGTAGGCGGAGTGTGACAAAATGTCTTTTAAATTTGCCAATCTTTTGTAGGCTACTACTATTTTGTTGTTGGTGATTGTTTGTAATTCGGCACTTCGTGTCAGTATGTGACTGGCTGCTGTTAGATATGTTAGCCCTGATGTTTGATGGGTTGAATTGTAATACGAATGGTATCACTTTCTTTGATGTTGTTGTTTTCTGTTTCAGTAGATCCTCACGGTTTGATGACATTGCTTTGTTGATAGCTGCCCGTGTTTGGTTGTGTGGATGTCCGCGGGTCGTGAGTAGTTTGAGTAGTTGTTTACACGCTTTCTCTAGATTTTCATGTTCAGAGCATATCATTCGATAACGTAATGCCTGGCTGTAGGCTATTGAATTTTTCTGATGTGTCGGGTGATACGAGTTGTAGTGTAGGTATAGGCCTGCGTCTGTTGGTTTTTTGTAGACCATGGTATGTAATTTGCCATTTTCTTTTTTGTAGACTGTAGTGTCTAGATAGTTTATGGATGTTGCACTGATTTCGTGTGTGAATTTGATCGAGTGGTGGAAAGTATTCATCCATGCTATTTCTTCTTGTAGTTCATTTTCTGTGGCATCATATATGGCAAATATGTCATCGATGTAACGTCTCCATATGCGAGGTTTTAGTTTGCTTGCCCCAAGTAGTTTCTGTTCAAGTATGTGCATAAAGATGTTGGCGTATGCAGGTGCTACTTTTGTGCCCATTGCTGTACCGTTGGTTTGGAGGTAGAATTTTCCATTGAACATAAATACATTGTTTTGCAGTACCATTTTGAGGAGTTTGTGTGAAGCCCTTGGATTGAGTTGGGGATGTGGATGAGAAGCTAGTGCCGATTCTACAGCCTCCAGGCCTTCATCATGTGTGATTGACGTGTACAGGGCGCTCACATCTATGGTTACAAGTCGTTCTGTATGTTGTAAGTACCCAATTTCATTGATAATGTTCAGGAAATGTTTGGTGTCCTTAATCAATGTTGGAATTTTTGGTAGTATGGGTTGTAGTACCGAGTCTAGTACTGCCGATATTTTGTCGGTTGGTGAGTTGATGCCTGAAACTATTGTTCTGCCCGATTTTACCGCGTATTTTTTTCCGTACGGAGACAGTAAGCCTGTTTCTCTATAAAACATTACAGTAATATATTCTGAATAATTAGACCCTCAATACCGGGTCCGCACCCGGCGACAGTAGTGTATTTTTATATATTGTGTAGGCACCCGTTACGGTTCAATGAATACCTACTAGCGGATGGGTCCCGCTCTGGTCAGATGTGGTCCGCACCCGGCGACAGTAGTGTATTTTTATATATTGCAACAGGCTTCCACCTCCCTCCCTCCCTCAATCTGAAAGCCCTAGACAACGGGTGTGGGCACCGATACCAGACGTGTTCGATGGAATCAGGTCAAATAGGTCACCAGCAAACAAAACATAGTCAGAGGACGCAACGTAACATAAATATACAGATCGAATGCACCCCACATATGGCAGACACCCGTTGCGGTTCAATCAATATCTACTAGCGGGTGGCACCCGGCGACAGTAGTGTATTTTTTATATATTGCGCAGGCACCCGTTGCGGTTCAATGAATACCTACTATAGGGGGTAGGGCCCTAGACAACGGGTGCGGGCGCCGATACCAGACGCGTTCGATGTAATGCCTATTAGCGGGTGGGACCCGCACAGGTCAGATGTGGTCCGCACCCCGCGACAGCAGTGTATTTTTAAAACATGTATACATTACTTGTTGAAACCGAAATCATGGCAATGCCATGCCTACTTTTAATCCTTGTTTGACCTTTATCTATAATTCATGTTTCAAAACGTGGCTACGGGTGTATTCTAAGGCAGCTACCGCTTGAATGAGCTCGAAAAAAAAAATCTATAATTCATTTGGAAATTAATGGAAATTTGTTGCAGTTGGAACTTGTAATGAATCATAAAAGTATTATAAATGTACATGTACTAATGTCACACATAGCTACATTGCTTCAGCAAAATTGGACCTTATCTCTTATAAAAGTTAATAGGTACCATTGATAACAATAGAGTCAACAAGTTCTCCCCAGAATAAAACGTGATTCATTGATTTCTCTTGTACTCAGCTGTCAGGAAAGTAAAGCCCAGTTCAGCGTAAAATTGGGACAAATTGTTCGTCAAAAATTGATATTGCATAGACAAATTAGTGGAATATAAACATGTATTATAATTTATGATTAAGCAGTATCAAATTTGTAGCTGAAAAGATGTTAAGGTCTTTCATCCAACCGAATTGCTGCCCGAATAATGCTCCTCAGTCGCTTTTAACTGGTATGAATCAGCTGGGAGCGCATGTCTGCTATTCGAGAAGCTTTGGATTGGGGGATTTAGCTCAATGCTTAAGGCACTGGACTAGTATTCCAAAGATGGTGGAATCTAGTCCCACTGCAGCAACCTTTCTCCTGGTCATAAATCACAGAAAGTGTGCATATGGGGCTTTGGGGTGGAATGGGGTGTCTGTGAATAAACCTTGGTGTATCTCAAAGTTCTTTCTTGTGGATAATGTATGGGTGTTGGGTGACCTGCTCATGAAGTGTTATGAGTTAAATATGAACCTATACACCTTGGAAACGATGTCTGGGCGAGTGACATTTGGAGTATTTCTGGTTAGGGGCAACCATAAAAGTTGTAATGTGATTTTGGTGACAACTTCTATATTTTTCTTGTTGAAGTGTGTGTAAGGGTTAAGTTTTGGGTGTTCTGGGGGAGTGTTAAAAGGTATGTTGCTTCGCACTTGGGTATGACAAGTATTTCATCTTAATTCTAGGTCCCTAAATATACATTACTTGTCATTTAGGTTAAGAGGAATACAGAGTTCAGTAGGCACTATCAATTATATGGAAGACAATCCCCAGGGGACATAGTTTAAGGTGTTACACAGCTTTAGTGGTGCAAAGATCTGTGTAAACCTGGGAAATCCCATTGAAATGACCTTGTCATCATGTGAAATGTCACTCGGACGGACATTTTTCCGTTTATTATTTCGGTTTGACCTGTAGGTCAAGACCGAAATATATTAGGGGAGACGGGGAACAGTTTTTGCGGCTTACATTATAATACATTACAGTAATGTATTCTGAATAATTACAGCTTTGATACCGCCGATACCGGGCACGGGCAGCGACAGCAGTGTATTTTTATATATTGTATAGGCACCCGTTGCAGTTCAGTGTATTTATATATATTGCAACATGCTTCCACCTCTCTCCCTCCCTCCCTCCCTTCCTCCCTCCCTCCCTCCCTCCCTAGCGGGTGGGTCCCGCGGGCGCCGATACCAGACGCGTTGGATGGAATCAGGGCCCTGTTTCATAAGCGTTTTTTTTGTTTTGTTTTGTTTTTTATAAGTCTTTTATTGCATTCAATGTCATACATTTATTCATTCAGGAACACTAACCATACTTCCAAACGAAATGGCATTTCATAGATTAAATACATCATTTGTTAAGTGAAGAGGCTTATTACATTATTACAAGCGCTGCTTATGAAACAGGGCCTAGGTCAAATAGGTCACAAGCACACCCGTTGCGGTTCAATGAATACCTACCCGCTAGGGAGGGAGGGAGGGAGAGAGGTGGAAGCCTGTTGCAATATATAAAAATAGACTACTGACCCGGGTGCGGACCACATCTGACCAGAGCGGGTCCCACCCGCTAGTAGCTATCATTGAACCGCAACGGGTGCCTGCGCAATATACAAGTAATAAGGGAGGGAGGGAGGGAGGGAGGGGAGGGAGGGAGGTGGAAGCCTGTTTAATAATCTTTTTTATTTCTTAAAATATGTATACATTATTTGTTGAAACCGAAATCATGGCAATGCCATGCCAACTTATAATCCTTGTATACCATCTGGTCCCATAGGGTTTTATTCTTTTTCTTTTTCTCCCTAAATGATGGAGTTTTAAACTCTTCAGATATAAAATGGGCATGTCCTGATCAGTGATTCTTCAAAATATGGTGACTATTGGTTTAATATTAACGGAGGTATTGACGGCCCATAGACTTAGCATTGCTTCCCATAGACGCCTATTGTAAATATCTGAAGTCGTTTTGATTGTTTCAGACCATATTGTATCTCTTAAGTTATGAGGTCCACATACTTAGGGTATGGAATAAGGAACATTATGTATTCTGTAATCTGATCTAGTAGGATCCTGGTTAAACTGTCCTACTGTTGCTAGCAGATGAACTTAAACTACGAATTAAGATTTGTAAGCATAAATACAAGGATGGCAACTAATTAATTGAAAGGTAGAATGAACTGGTTTTGAGTAAAGAAAGAACAAATATTTAACAAATCTCTCAATCAAGTATATAAAAAAAAGGAGCAATAGTATGACCACAATCTGATTTGTTGCTGTGTGTTTTTTTTAATGAGATGGTGTGTGTATCAAATGCGTGTCTTTGTACCTGACAACTGTCAACTGAGTATGGATCCATGTACTTAAAGGGCTAGATCCACCAAGCGAAATTAGGGCCGGCCGATGTCCGCGCGGGTGGAATATGGACGTCGGCTGCTCCCGCCTCTGGTCGGCTCAAGCCGGTTGATATAATCACCTTGGTGGATCAGCATATAATGTCAAATCGGCTGAGGCCGGCCCTCGTCGCCTCTACCGCACCCTCGTCCTCCCTAGCCGTGTGGCCCCCGTGTGATAGCCGGCCGGGCATCGCCTCTGGCCGGCCGGCTCAAAATGAAAATTATTTGCTGGTCCACTGACCCAGCCGTGTGGGGTCGGCTGGAAACTCCCTAGGCGACACTAGCCGACCCTAGCCGACGCAAAGCTGATTCATTTGATTTTTTAAAGGCGGCCGGACGGCCGATGTCGATGCATTTGAAGAGTACGACACCCGCCCGCGGGCTCTGCCGGGAGTTGCGGCGAGGGATCGCCGCCAACACGGCGCGGCTGACACGGTGATACCCGAAGCCGCAAACGGACATCGAAAACTCCGACACTATCGTCAGAATTCTAGCCCCATAGCGTGCCATACACACTCATAACATTAATCCTTATCTTTATTTACCTTCATTGTTCGATTTAACGTGTATTTCCGCGGTTATTTGACAATCTCTGACCGTTCCCGTACAAATCCAGACACGCTGACACACTGCTCTGCTCGATCCGCGGCTTTCGCGGGTTCAGAGCGTCGAAGTGTATCGCCGCACGCGGCGCCGCCTATCGAGGAACTCGATTACTACGTAAAATACCATGCGCGCCGCCTATCGAATCAATGGAGAACTCGGCTGGCCCGTCCGTGCGAGCGGCTGAGAATAACTATTTGGTGGATCAGCACGGAGAATTCGAGACGGCCGGACAGCCGGCCTAGGCGATTATAGCAGAAATAGCCGTCGTCCAAAGCCGGCTGGACGTCGCCTCTGCAGTTCTTGATGGATCTCACGCTTAAGTAAGATAAGTATTGTAGTTCTTCTTATATTGCTTAGATTTGTCAGGACTAGTTCTAAGAATAAGAACCTGTGTGAACGATAATTGAAGCACATCTGATCTGTTTATTCAGGTCTCACAACACAGAATACGTTATCTGTTACAAGTATGATACAAACGGATATAAGAATCAATCCCTTAACTTGACATAATATATACCGAGGAAAAATAAAAACTGTTTGCTTGGGGAAATTTTTTAGTCTAGTTCATATTTGCATGTGTATGTATACATATATGTGTACTTCAGAGCTTGGTTAAGGCTTGGTTTCATGCAAATAGGCCTCTACACCACTCAGGTGTCACTCGCCTGGACATTAACTCGCCCGGACATAAAAGATTTTCCTGCCTGCTGTTCTGCAGCATGGCCGAGAAGTGAATGTACTATATATTGGGCAATTAGGTAAAGGTGGGGGGTGAAGACCTAACATAGTTAGGATAGTTAAATACATCAATAATAGATATGATGGGCATTTATCTTAATTCTGTGTCCGGACGAGAAATTAGGACATATTCTACAAAAACCACTCATAACACCCTCAGGAAAAAGATTACACAGGAATTCCTATTTTTTTCTCGCTACACATATACTACCACCTAACTCTAATCTTTAAAGACATATTTGAACCCATAAGCATTATGGGTAATATGGGGGGTGCTAATATAATGCTCAAATCTCGCCCGGACATTCCTGTTTACAAAATTTGAAACACTTCAAAAACATTGAAAAAAACACTCCACTGATAAGATATTTGTTTCAAATTGACTGGGAGGCATCAGACTATTGGAAATGAATAGGGAATCACATATATCTAGTGTAATTTCTCAAGAATTTTATTAGATAGGTCAATTTTATTCTTTTTTTTGCAACTTCCGGGTCATTTTTAGCCTATTTTAGGCCCCTGGAACCTCAAATATGGATATTCGACCATCAAAGCCTATATGTAACATCAAGAACTCATCGACCCCGATGATATAAGAAAAGAAAAATCATTAAAAAGTGGATATCTTAAGAATTGGGGCTGGCGGAAGTACAAAAATGCCAAAAGCTCTGTGATTTATGACCTCCTTCATCTCATAGATTCGATCACCACCCCTCTGGTGTAAAATCAGTGAGAAGAGCTGAATTTTTAGAAAGTCTGGAGAGGACATGTAATGGTTGAGTGGACATCAAATCAGACAAACCGAATATGGAAGAGCTTCCCAAGCTGAGTAAGATGGAGCATATCCGGCGGAGCTCTACCTGCTCCGACCAGATACGAGTACAGTAGAACCCCGCGTAAGCGGGCACACTCCGTTCCGGACCAAAGTGTCCGTTTACGCGGGGTGTCCGCTTACGCGAGGTTAAGACAAACATCTAATAGATGGAACCGTTCCGAGCAAAGGTGTCCGTTAACGCGGGGTGTCCGTTAGGCGGGGTTCTACTGTACTTGCCATGATGAATTGACATAGAACCCAATACATAATGCAACTCCCCAAAAAGCATTTAACCGAAAGATGTATCCAAAAGAGCCGAATTGCTGCACGAAATAGCTTCTCAAAACAATACCGAACAGGAATTCCACAAAGCAATAAGGTGATATAATTTTAACATCTAATGATAGTTTGGTGACTTATGTGGTGTTTATTGTAAGAACGGACTTTTACACGAGGATTCCTTGACAGAACATCTCTCACATCATCCAATCCATGGTTAGAATTGAATTAAATCTACCCCTCTTTACGGGTTTCTTAGCAGATGTGTGCAGGAGGTTTCCTTTGAATTTTGCCGTATCGGGTTTTTCCACATTAAATGGGTTGTGTTCTATAACTGACGGTATCACTTTGTTTTCTATGCCTTTTTTCTAGTTGATTATAGATTAAACATTGACATGTTGTTTGATTTGTATGTATGGGTGACCGCAAAAGGTGAGGTGGCGGAACACTTTGCGCCATTGGCCAATAAGTGAATAAATTGCTAATAAATAATCAGAAGAAGGGGTTGTTCAATAATTGAACGGATTTTCCTAGAACTGTCATATGACAGAACTAAGACGGTCATAAGACGGTCCATATGTAATAAACATGGAATGCCTTCAAAGGATAGTGAAAAAGATAGCAACTTATAGGTACCTCTGCCGTTCGCTATGCCAGCATAGTGAACAGAATATCTAAGAAATCAATATTTAATGAATGTTTTGATAATTCCAAATTATTCCTCGTGTTTTTCCCGACACTTCTGTATTTTTATTTGACGTCTCTACGTGCATTCCTGACTGAGTTACGGTGCATGACACTATAGCTCTCGTTTCTAAGGCCAGCAAGTGATAGCCTAGGGTCGAGCGCTGCAGTAGGATGTGTGTGTCAACGGACTAGGTGGTGCAGTGACTGCAGTTCTTGCTTGGTAATCACCGTAATCTTGATCGTACTGGCTTATAAAAGGGCACAAGCTGAGGAGAATCTAGAAGACACTGTGTTTCCCATCAGACTGTTTGGCGGACCGGTCCTCCATATTTATAACAACATCTGACCGAGGAATTCTCCACTTCTTTGATCTGACTAAATGAATATAAACAATCTGTCCAGTTGTATTAAGCAGCAAAGATATAGAACAAATTACCCTCTTATATATAGGCCCATTCCCACTTGGCGATTCCTGCCACTGAGACTACTGCCGGGCATGTATCGCCGGTAAACGGCAGTCACGAAGCGGGTGGGAGGGCACAGTCGGCAACTCAATCTAGGTAACAGCAGGGGGTTGGCAATTATGCCCTGATATATTTCAAACACGTTTGAAATTGAATCCCAGGAGAATAGACCCTCTTTACACTGGCGCCATGTTGTAATGGCTGCTTATGTACGTCAATCGAAAACGAGAATAGCCCTCTCCACTCAGTCCTGAATATTGATAAAAATACTACTGTTTCTCTAACTTGAAAGGTGGAAATCGCTCTCACGTCTTAACTAATCGGCTGATTTGTATTAACAATACATTGTTAGAAAGCTGAGACTTGGGCCTATCTGTTGGGATATACATGATATACCTGTGTTATGGATAATATTTCCTGTCATAGAATGAAAATCGGAATTGTTTAAATGAAAAACATTAAAACATGTTACCTTCCTGTTTTCACAGTGATTTAATGAAAAAACTATCGCGATGACCTGTAGAAATAAACATCCTATCTTCTTCGGTATTTCATGACGATTGATATAATACCTTTATTGCCAGGCTGTGATGAATATTCCTGATCATATTTTAAAGAAAGATTCTTAATTTCATGTGTTTGTCAGAAGGGAATCCAGTCACCAACTCAAGCCCAAACAAATGGGGGTATGGCAATAGTCGCCAACGATTTTGCCATTTTGTATTCCCATTGGCGACTCAGCAAATTCCTAGTCATTTTGGCTGATAGTCGGCGAAAGGTGCCCTCTAAATGCCCCTAAATCGCTTAGTGGGAACCGGGCTTTACATTCATTATATAGCAGATGAGAAGCACTTTTCTACCTCATTGAAACAAAAGGTCCTGTCACCCTAAAAAGGCAATCCTATGTCAAGTTGTGTTTTTATCTGACTTCTTGTGTTCAGTAGCTATATTTTGAAGGCTAGTACGAAAACCTTAGCACACTGTTGATTTTGATGAAATATATCAATGATGTATAATTTTTCTGCCAGAAATTTGTTTTATCTTTATGTCGCCACAAAATTTAGACCAAGTGAATAACTAATTTTGTTGATGCTGATGGTCTTCAAAGTAACTTATATTATTAACATATGTACTTTTATTCGTGAGGCAAAAAAAATCGAACTTTAAAATTATAACTAAAATGGACAATGAAAAAAAACACTGGAAATTACAAGTTAAACTCTACCTTCCTAAAAAAATGTTATTAACTAACCCATACATAATTGTCAAATTAATCAATGACATTTTTTCTACCATGAAATTTCCTAATAGTCAGAAAATTGGTTTAATCACTCCCATCCCCAAAGATGGTCCTCTTAATGAACCAGTCAACTGGAGACCCATTAGTGTATTACCCTTCATATCTAAAGTAATTGAAAAAGTGATTCATACCCGTTTAGTCTACTTTTTAACTGACTATAAAATACTTTTTGATAATCAATTTGGTTTTGTCCCTGGACCCTCGACTCCGCAAGCGATCTTTAAACTTGGCACATATATACAAGAAGCACTAGACGATAATAATAATGTTTAGGTATTTTCTTCGATCTTAAAAAGGCCTTTGATTGCGTTAACCACATTATAATGATAAATAAACTTATTACACTTGGTCTGAATCCCACACTCCTAAAAATTTTAAGTAGTTATTTATCCACACGACAGCAACACACCAAAGGAAAAGTAAAAAATTCCAAGACTCGTTTAATCACTTTTGGAGTCCCACAAGGTTTCATTCTTGGGCCAATTTTATTTATCATTTACGTCAATTCCATCAAAGACCTTTTGCTTACATCAAAAATATTGTTGTATGCGGACGACATGGTGCTTTACGTTAAAAGTAAAGATAATATTGAAATTAAGCATAAATTGATCATGATCTTGTAATTTTTAGCGAATGGATTAAAGATAATAGATTAACATTGAACTACAAAAAAAGCAAATTAGTCTGGTTTTGTAATGAAAAAGAGTAAACGAGCCAAAGCCTAACATTATTATTGATAATACATCTCTTCAGTCAGTAGATTCGATGAGATATCTTGGAGTAAGCTATGAATATGCTGATCTTATTCAATGGAATCTTACTAAAAATATGTTAAAATCATTGCAAGTCAACTTTAACCATGCACTCAGATGCTGCCTCCAAATTTATAACCTTCAGGATATGCATAATGAGGAATTACCAGATAGATGTAAGATTAGAAGCCTAAAATATCGTAGATTAATTCATACCCTAAGTTTATTGAAATGTTGGAGATGATGACAATATTGTAAAAAAAATCAAGGACTCATGCTTCTGACAAGATCTTTTTTAAACATAAGAAAAACTGAACAGGGAAAAAATCAAAAACAGTGCCCTTTTTATTGGGTTGCAGTTCTGGAACAAGCTAACTGAAGAAACACAATGGAAAGAAAAAATTGAAGGATTCAAAACTGCGGTGAAAACGGATCTGCTAAGAATATTTATGGAAGAAAACTATGATGTATTTGATTAATGTTTTGTTAAAGAATAGGAGTTGTCACTAGATAACCTCTATGTGTTTCAAATGACTAAAGTGTATAAATTGGGAGAGGTATTATCAAAACTGTTTAGAATTTGATTAATTTTGATTATATTGTATCAAGTATATATATAATTTGAAATATATTGAATATAGTGCAATTTGGGATACTACGGTGTCATTAGATGCCTATAATAAAATCTATTTATTAAGGAATGACTGTTTAAATGAGTCTGCAGTTTATATTATGTAATGATATGTACATAGTAAATCATATTTTTGTATTGAAACGAATTCGTACATGGTGGTGTCATTAGATGCCAAATTTTCTTTTTTCGTCTTGTTTTGTCTGTTATGACTGTTGGATAAATGTGAGTCTTGTTCCTTGTCTTGTGTGTACCATTGCTGGGAAGAACGTCCACGGACGACAGTGTAAGGAGTGCAAAGCATATTTGTGTTTACTTAAAAAGCCCTCAAATGTTGTATAATGCTTTGTGTCAACAGTTACCTTGTCAAGGAAAATACCAATGTGCCACCAATATCCACCTGATGCTACTGTTAAACACCCCCTTATTACAAAAGTGAAAGCTTATTTCTACTAACTTATATAATTAGGGGGCACTACTCTATGCAAAAGTGGCGACGTAAAGATGAAATGTGTCATTCTATGTCTAATATGTATTTCTATTTCTCAAATTCTGTAATTGTAAAGATGTATTAAAAGTGTCTTGAGAATTGATGTGTACTTACTCATATATCTTTCCTTATTTAAAATACCATGCACAATGTGAATGAATAATAATTTTAGAGGAAAATATCTAGCATATTAATGGCAATAATGTTACAACAAACAACACAGACAAAATCTTTTTCAAATCTGATGAAAATGTGGGGTTTTTATTACAAATACCAACCTTGTGCATGCTGCAGTACAAAAGTGTTTTAAAAGATTCAATTTTATCTTATTTTCCTTTAGATAAACCTGTAAGAACTTGGCCGATGTAAAGATTAACTGGCGACGTAAAGAGCATATGAAACTCCAATATCCTCAGCCTGCTCTGAGACTAGGAAATATTTATAGTAACTATACAAATTTTTTTGTTTTTGCAGCTTAACAGGCTAGAATTCTCAGTTTTAAGCCACACTTACATGAACCTTGTGCATGCTGCAGTACAAAAGTGTTTTAAAAGATTCAATTTCATGTTTTTTTCCTTTAGATAAACTTGTAACAATTTTGGCGACGTAAAGATACCTGGCGACATAAAGACCCTGTGAAACTACAATATCCTCAGCCTGCTCTGAGACTAGGAAATATTTATAGTAGCTATATGAATTTTTTGATTTTATAGCTTACAACTTTTTGAATCAATCTGTGAACACAGAAGCATGTTCAAGCACAAGAAGAAATTTTGAAAGACAAATCAAAGCGTTCACAAGTCATTTCCACCCTAGATGCAACTCTAAACACCCACTGGTGAAGAACACAGGCTATAATTCTTGGTTTTAAGCCACACTGACACAAACCTTGTGCATGCTGCAGTACAAAACTGTTTTAAAAGATTCAATTTTATGGGGTTTTTTCCTTTAGATAAACTTGTAACAATGTTGGCGATGTAAAGATACCCGGCGAATTAAAGACCCTGTGAAACTACAATATCCTCAGCCTGCTCTGAGACTAGGAAATATTTATAGTGGCTATACGAATTGTTTTGTTTTTTCAGCTTCCAACTAATTAATCTGTGAACACAGAAACATGTTAAAGCATGAGAAGAAATTTACAAACACAATTCAAAAGTCTGACCATCCATTTCCAACCTAGATTCTATTCTAGGCACTCACTGGTGAACAACACAGGCTAGATTTCTCAGTTTAAACCACACTGACACGAACCTTGTGCATGCTGCAGTACAAAAGGGTTTTAAAAGATTCAATTTTATGGGTTTTTTTCCTTTAGATAAACTGGTAACAATTTTGGCGACAAAAAGATACCCGGCGACGTAAAGAGCATATGAAACTACAATATCCTCAGCCTGCTCTGAGACTAGGAAATATTTATAGTAGCTATACAAAACTCTTTTTACAACTTACAACTTGATGCAGCATAGAATTAAGTTGAACCAATAAAAATTTATGTTACTCATACACCCAGAAGTCATAAGAAAATGGGCAACATAAAGATACCTGGCGACGTAAAAATGATCTAAAATGAGATGTAGGTAGAAATCTCACCCCTACGCAGTTATAGAGGTGAGTGTTCTTTTACTTCCCACACCACATAGACATGGTATGAGAAGGATTGGCCTTTGATGAAGCAGTAAATCTACCACTGCTGTATTTTCTCCTTTTAAGCCACTGTGACCAGTGGAGAAATGTATCCTCGCAGATGATGTTGGGTCGGGTCACATCTTTGACATTTTTCATTCACTTGGTGAATGCTTAAACATGTTAAACTACATGGAAAAATGTACTGCAATTTTCTCCTTTTAAACCACTATGACCAGCAGAGAAACGTATCTTCACAGATGACATTGGGTCAGGTCACAGTTTTAACATTTTTCATTAAGCTTGTCGAATTTGTAGCATGTGATATTAATGAGAACAATCTGGATGCTAGCTATGAAGCTTTTAAACCATAGATATTACTTTTGGAAAATTTGATTTACTTTGTCAGAGTACTCCTGACTTAAGACAAAAACCCCACCCTTTTGGGCCTTCATTGGATGATAGCTGCACAGGGTCTAGCTGCTGCAAATTGATTTTCAGAACTTTGCTTACATACCACTTATTTAGATACATTGCTGCCACAAAGGTTCCTACTTCTGGCACTGTATTATTCTCTCTCTTGGTCTCTGCTTCTTTGTCTCTATCCTTCTCCAGTCCTTTGACTCCCTGTTCCCTGTCTATCCCTGTCTCCTGTTCTATCCCAGTCTCCTGTTCTATCTGTTACCTGTTCTATCTCCGTTTCCTGTTCTATCTCTGTCTCCTGCTCTGTCTCGTTTCCTGTTCTATCTCCGTTTCCTGTTCTATCTCCATTTCCTGTTCTATCTCTGTCTCCTGCTCTAACTCCGTTTCCTGTTCCATCTCTGTCTCCTGTTCTATCCCTTTTTCCTACTCTATCCCAGTCTCCTGTTCTATCTCTGTTACCTGTTCTATCTCCGTTTCCTGTTCTATCTCCATTTCCTGTTCTATCTCCGTCTCCTGCACTATCCCCATCTCCTGTTCTATCCCCGTTTTCCATTCTAACCCCGTGTCCTGTCCTATCTCCATCTCCTGTTCCCCCTCACTCTGCTGTTCCCCCTCACTCTCCTGTTCCCCCTCACTCTCCTGTTCCCCCTCACTCTCCTGTTGCCCTTCACTCTGCTGTTCTACCCCAGTCTGCTGTCCCCCCCCTATCTCCTGTTTCCCCCTTACATTGTCGTCAGTCAGAGTGACAATGTCTCTCATCATCATCAACATCTCCTCCTTCTCCATCATTTGCCATTATAATGTAAGCTTCGTTTTCTTCTTCATTTTCATCTTCATCATTTGCACCTTTAACAATAGTAGGAGTTTCCCCTTCACTCTACTGTTCCCCCTCACTGTGGTGTTCCCCCCTCACTCACTGGTTTGACTTAACCTTTACACCTGTTTTTGTCCATCCCTGACAAACTGGCGGAACTGGACAGCAGCCATCATGACAAGATGTCTCCCTGATGTAGACAGAGCTTTGGAACACCGTAGGGTGTGACACCAGAACATACCCTGCACTTGTGTGCATGTAGATAACTAGCTCTTGGTGTGGGCAATATCATGCCCATCCAGGAAAATGAACATGAGAGCAGGCTTTGCTTCTCTACCCCAATAAGAAAAATTCTTTGCCACTTGAAATGTGTGCCCCCTTCTTGACAGCTATGTCTGCTGACTATTTGATACTACCCCCACCCCGTCACAGCACCCTTCCCATATCCTGCTTTGAGGTAGTTCCACCCCATCTGTATACCAAATTCGTTCTGACTTTGAGAAATAATTTTTACAACACTCTTGTTCCTGTACTGGGACACTGGTGAATTGGTAATGAAGTTAATCATTTGGAGGCCGGGCTGGATAGCTTAAAGAGATGGAACAAGTTTCTTTATAAAGCAAAAGAGGTTGGAGCTGCATGACTGGTCTCATCAGTCACCCCAATGAAGCTCTGATATTGGAGTATGCCAGCTTTTTTGAAGTACGCCACCATTAGGTGGATTTTGACTTGATGGCAATCATAATACAAGGCAGAAGGTTTGTCTTGATAATGACACTCAAATTCTCACTATAGTCCATTTGGACAACAACCTCATGTTTGCCCATCCTCTCCTTGAGGGCATCCACCTGCCGAAACTGTTCTTTCATGATACGTACATGCGTATGCAAGGTCTCAAATTTATACAAGACTACTAAAAGGAAGTCCTCTTTGTGTAACCAAGAGGAAGGAGCTGTGTACGTTTGATGTAGCCATTCCTGATTTTAACATCTGTCAGTTTCCACTCTTGGTAACTGACCTCATCTACTTCCTTAGGCATAACTCTTGTGGTTATTTCATCTTTGGATATGTGCAAAAAGTCATCCAAAGATGTGGGGTCACCAGGCTCTCTGATGGCATCCATCTTAAGCTTTCCATTAAGGTGCTTTATGCAAAGGCACTGTCTCCTTGCAGTGTACTTTGTACTCTTGTAGACATGTCACTTCTTTCTTGAGAAAGAGGAAAAAGAACTATGTATGTCTGGGTTTTCGTCAATAAATTTGGAATACGGATTCTTAAGTGTGTCATTTAGTGACCTTCTACCACTGTCACATTTTGTTGGAAGCTCACAGCTGTTCTCTGGTTTGTCCAGGAACTGCTTGATTTTGTCACACATATCTGTGTATGGTCGCTTACGTTTCAAATGAAATGGCCTATGCTGAAGGCAAAAAAGTGTTGGTGCTGATCTTCAGCTTGGAAGAAAGAAAATTTGCACATACTTTTTTCCTAGAAGAAGAAGGGAGGGTTTACAAAACTGTCAATTTTGCTTCCTTTGGAGCTTGACGCACCTGATCAGAAAGAACATTGAATGCGGAAAGAGCCTTACAAATCGCCGGGTATCTTTTGGGCTGTAACTTACTAGTATGCATCAACACCATAGCCTTTTTAACAGGGTTACAAATATCAGACGATTGGTCAGATGATGCACAACACTGCCACTTTGCTTTCTAGAGGTTGCACAAATCTTTGTCAGCAGAAGCAAGTTGCCGCTTGAGGGTACAAATCTTGTTATACAAGAAGGGACATGTTGCAGAACTGAGAAGAAAATATGACATTTTTCTATGAAAGTGTACTGACAAAGTTCAAAGGAATTTGTTAGATAAGAAAAAGGAAATAACCATGGTGAAGAGCATAAATATCAGAATAACTTACTGTATATTTACAATGTTATTTGAAATTGAGATAGGTCATATGTAAAAGTAAAAATTAAAATCAACTCTTGCCCCAAAAGTGGCTGATGTTAAGGGGGTCCCTTGTGGGGGCCATGTCAACCCAGGTCTCACGTCGGGTTTTGTAAATTGAAATTGGAACTTACTAAACTGAAAACATTTGCAAAGAAACAGGTGACAGCTTCTGAAAATGAAAATGTTTAGTGGAAGGAATTGTTATAAGTGCTTATGCAGTGTGTTTACTTTAATTTCATATATACACAGCTGCTAAATGGATGGGTTCATGTGGAAATACTGCAAGTTGTTAAAAATGTTATAGAACAAAAAAACAAACACAAGAAATATTCTTCAACAAATTCTAAACTCACCAGGCAACATCACCACCACTGGTGCTTGCCTCAGGACCAGACTGACTTCCTCCTGTGCAAAGGTAGGTCAAATATGTCACATCTAGTACCTGTACATTTTCAGTGAATTGCAGAACTTCATCTCAACGAACTTCTGGGGATGAAAATTGAAAGCAAAAATAAGCAAGGCTTACCTGGAATTGATGTGGAGGGTAGCTGCTGGGGGTCCTCCTCGTTGTCTTCCTCCTGGTGCTCCTGAGGCTGCTTGTCCTCCTCGTCCTCCTCAGATTGCTGCATCTCTAAGAAATGGGCTGAGCGCCGCACTCCCAGACATTGATCTTTAACCGCTGCCTTCTTTTGCGCCACCTTCCTGTTTTTCATGAACCAGTTACGCTGGTACACCCTCTGATACTGGTTGTACTCCTCCAGCATGTCGACATCCTTCTCTTTGGCTGGCGTATAGTACTTCTGCATTATTAGACAAAACCAGAAACAATTTGATTCAAATATTAACATAGGCCTGCCTCTTTATCTGTGGGAAAATTGAAATTTGTTATTTGTCTGAAGGAGCATCAGCCTCCCTCTTGATCTGTGGGAAAATTGAATTTGTTATTTGTCTGAAGGAGTATGAAGTACACATGGCTTTAGAGAGGGATCTGACAATTCTCATACTAAAAATAAAAACATGTTTTCAGGGTTATTCCATTTTCATGTTATCATGACAGTTTTACCTGATATGAATGTGACAAAATGTGGGTGATAGTTATGGTTATGAAATGAAATACAGTTCACATAAGGTACAGCAGCAATACAGTTACTAATTCAAAAGGTGTTCTAAAGAAAGGGTCTGTATGTCCCCAGGTGCTGAAGAAAGGGTGTTGACATCACAAGGTGCTGAAGAGTCTGTACACCACCAGGTGCTGAAGAAAGGGTCTTTACACCACAAGGTACCGAAGAAAGGGTCTTGACATCATGAAATAGATTAAATATCATGTATTTTTTTTTTAAATGCTCCTCACACCACCAAGGGACTGCAACAAAAATACACGAAAAAATGAGAAAAAATGAAAGTTCATAGAAGACCAGATTAGGCAAACAAACCTAGAACATCTTTACGTTGCACATTTTTGTCTTTATGTCGCACCACATTTCAACAAAAAAACAGCATATTCATAATTTCACTAGATGATATCACATAAAAATAAGTGAGCACCCTGTCTGATGTTTCCATAGACATTGATTTTAACATGTTTCTATGATATTGGAATGAATGGTAATCACTTGAAACATCTTTACGTAACCTGGTAAAAACATCTTTACGTAGCACATTGAAGTCATCAATCCTACCATTAATTTCACAATGTAAACCAACATATGCACCAAACTATATGAAGACACGAAAGATCTAATACATCCCATTGTTTCTCCATACAAGAATTGTTACCTTCACCATCAAAAGATCTGATTAAGAACATATATATTTACGTCACCATTTTGTCTTTACATAGCGCGATGCAAAATGGACACAATCTAGCTGCTATCACCGATCGGGTGCCAGTAATTTTTAACAAAGTTCAATAAATGCATGCACAATGTAAACATGTATCTGGCTGACTTTCTTACAGGACTGATTTCACCAAACTAATCATGTTTATGGACATATTTATCACATTTTCGAGAGAGCATATGAAAAACTCAACAGTCGATTGTCCCATGTCAGTGAAGGAGAACCATGTGATGGAGTGCGCACGCTTTCATTGGAAGTAGCTCGAGTCCTCTAACGACAAACGACAAATCTCTCAATAATTGTTCTTCAAATGGTTCCGAACAAGCGGCCCTTTATCACATCTACTATCAAAATACACCTGCTGAAAGCTGAGATTCAGGGCTTTCCTGCGGATATAAATATAGGAGTAATGGGCTAAAAAAAAATTAAGAATTGTGACTTTATTTTAGAAGGATTGGCCTGGGCCTATACCCTGGTCCATGGACCCTGCTCTGTCAGACATAGTGTTCAGTTCATCTATTTGCTGAGGTCTTCTGCCACTTTAAGTGCCAAAACACTATTTCAACCAATTAGAGGACATATTGGGCTTCACTTTAGTGCTAGCACGAAATTTCTATGACCAGAATAACTTGATCAAGCACCAATTTGAATAAAAGAAAAGGTCATCACACAAAAATGAATAAATCAAACAATTTCGTGCCTATGCCGTTACAAAGAGCATACAGAGAGGATTAATTTGATATATAATATGCCATAGTTTAACAAGTGTAAAAGGTCAGCATCTTGAAATAACTACACTGAAAAACTGAATTTATCAATTCTCTGATCCATTTGAAGACTTCAGGTTCAAGATAGATTATGCAAATTAGCTGTTCAAATTCCTATTTACAAGTCAAAGATATGTTTTGCCTTGTATGACATGATCTAGATTAGAGAGGAGTATTGTTTGAGGTTTTTTGCAGAATTTATGCATCATTATTACAGATTTCCCTATTAATATGCAAATTAAGTATGATATCATCTATATACATGAAAATAAATATCTCCATTGGATTCAGCATGTGAATATACCCCCGTATGCTAAATATCATGTCCCTATCATCAATATCTAGAGAGTTATTGTTATAAATCTGTTTATCTGTGCTAATCAGTATGTGGTGCCATGTCCTTCTACTGTTTTCTATATACTTGAGTTCCTCAAATTCAATCTTAATTTGACTAGATTTTCCTCCATAATTCTTGAACTACATGTCCGATTTTAAAAACTCAAGTATCTTTGTAATCCTCTTTTTCCAGGCTACCCTTTTCATATATTATTCTAATTATAGATATGAAATTCAATTTTTAATTCGCGTAGCTACAGTATTCCTCTGGAGGTGCTTTGCGGAAGCTATTTTACAAATTTGTGCTCATAATACCTGGCCGCCTGACTGGCTTTCTCAGGACATCTTGGTGGAACAGCTTTAAAATAGGGTTATGGCCACGGCCGCTGGTCGGCGACAACCAACAGACCAGCCGACGCTTGCATGCGACTTAGATTTGAAGGCACGGTGATAGGCCGGCGGACAGTGAGGCCAGCCGTGAAGAAGTTATTTGACGTTATGAGCTGTTTCACTGAGCAGATTATCACCGCTGGTGTGAGGTTTGGGCTGGCTATTTACACCAACGACCAAGAGGCGACCACAAGGTGCCCAGTACAGGCTTTCTTTTGGGGTTGTCACCCAAGGTGACACCTAGGTACTTATATTGTCTGGTGTGTTGTAGTTTTGTTTCCCCCATTGTCATTTCGGTTTTTTCCCCATTTCCTACGATCAATGTTTTGGATTTTTCTTCTCTGAATTGTATCCTATATGTATTTTCTACTTTGCTGGTAATGTTTAGTAGTTGCTCATGTTGATATGTGTTATTTGTTATGATTGCTACGTCGTTGACCCAGAGAAGGCATCTGGGTGCTGTTTGTGTGTCTTTCTGGGTTCTCGGTTCTGGGTTGAGTTCTTCTATGGTTACATCTATGTCATCCATCACTCCTTCTTGCCTTATATGCTGTCCTTGATTCTTATTTTGGGCGTTGGTGTTTGGAGTTTATTGTGGCTGTTAGGTTTTGTGTAGTTTGTCAATGATGTTCCATGTGTTGTGTGCTATGCCTTTTGGGGTTGTACATTATGGCGTTATTCCATGCTTTGTCATAGGCGATCATGATATTGAGAAATGTTATGCATGTCTTTTTTGTTTTTGTTCTCTTGTATTATGTCTTTTATGGTAATAATGTGGTCAATAGTTGATACTCCCTTTCATCCGCCAAGGTGTGGCTGTGTTATGTTTATTTCATTCTTTGTTCAGTTGTTTACAAGTTGTTCATAGAGTTTGCCTTGGTTGCATGCCACTGTGATTCCTCTCTCATTTTTATATTGTCCTTTAGTTCCTTTGCCTTTGTATATTCTTGTTATAGTGCCATGCTGCCATTGTTTAGGTATTGTCTTTGTTAAGTTTATTGTGGTTAGCTGGTATAGGGGTGTTAGTTTATCTGTGTAGGTAAGTTCTTTAATGAGTTCGTTTGGTATCTTGTCTGGTCCGCTGCTTTTTCATTCATTAGTGTTTTTACTACTTGGTTTAGCTCCTTATAATAAATGGTTGTATGGGCTCTTTGTTGTACTGTTCTTGTAATCTAATGTTCTTGTTAGTTTATATTATGTGTATGGTCCATTTTTCGTAGTCTTTGGTTCCCATTCTGGCTCAGTATAAGTTCTCGAAATATTTTGCAACATGTTCTTTGGCTTTCTATTATAACATACAATCACTGTTTTCCAGGACCTGTCTCTATTAACCATGTGTAAGCCAGGGTAGACCGCTCTTATTGGAAGGTTGTCATAAACCATTGCACCTTAAAAATATAGTTTCTGGCTTGGTAGACTTTCATGTGAAGCTACCATTGGCAAGAACCATGGCCGGTTAGGTTAATGCACTGGAGTAGCAAGAGTCCTAACTTTTTTTCCAAATAAAAAACATACAAAGCCTAACCCTTTGCAAGTTAATGTATGATATGTTGGGAGGTCCTGTTTGCCAGATGGCATATGATCAAATTATAGATCATATCATCTCAAACAGGTTTATCAAAACAATGTGACATGTTGTAATACATCTCCAATGACATGTTGATACATCTCATATTAGTATTTCCTCGACAAATGACATATGATCATACATTGACATGCCATGGAGTGTTATTAGTCAATACATTTACTGGGATATTGTAGATTTAAGAACCTTATGTCTAATTGATTTACTACTCCTCTGTGGTTGCATTTTGTAAACTTTTCAAGATTCACAGATTACTGCTGGAAGTTCAAGTGTCTCAGTGACCGAAGATAGCTCTGCTACACAGATGGAAGCTGTTCCAACTCAATTCAAAGATGTTTCGTAGACAACTTCTGAGCATCTTTGAGCAATCTTTCTGGAGAGAAACCTGATAACCTATTTCAACTTGGAGATTGAAGAAGCTTAAGAAGAACCTGGTGGTGTGACAGTGTTGAAGGTTGCTGGTTCGAGACGGTCCCTACTTTATGATCTTTGATCAAGCAAGCTCCCTTGCTCCAAGTCCAAGTCAATTCAGTAACCCCGACACCTGTTGGATAGCACAGGCAAACCAAGACAGACATCATCATCAATGAATATGGGTGGGACCTGGTGGATCGAGGTTTCCGGATGTGTAGGAAATGTCAACTGGCCATGATGATATAGATAGAGAAAATATAGGCAGGATAATGATTGATTCTACCACAGGACATAGGGCAGCCAAGCATAAAAAAGAAAAAGTGTTTTCGTTGTGATGGTGTATATCCCCATAATGGTGATTGCTCTGCACCCACAAGTCACAAGTCCAAGAAATGCAAGAACATTGGATAGTACAAGTCTGTGTATCATACAAAATCTAAAGTGAACAGTGTTTCTACCAAGACAATTGATGACGACTGCTATTACATTTCAATGGTGCTTGCAGTAAATAGCCTGAAATCACAAGTGAAAACTTCTACAGTGAAGATTGGTGGTATGAATTGTGAGACAGTGATTGACTCTGGATCTGTTATAAACGTTATTGGTGAAGATAAATTCCAACAGATGAATATATCTAAGAGTGAACTCCAACCAATTACACAAAAGTTTGTGGCTATGCATCAGAAGGTAGTCATGTCAAAATACCTATGGTAAGAGTGTTTGATGTCAAAGTGAAGTGTCCTGCCGCATTCTCTAAAGTATATGTACTTCAAGGCAAAGGAGAGAATCTACTGAGCTGTGAGACATCTGAAAAACCTGGACTTGTTCAGTTCATGTGTAGGGTTGATGACTTTGAAGAAGACATCACAGTTCATTACAAGGAACAGTTTGAAGGAATGGTTAAAATGAAGGACTCTCAAGTGAAGTTGAACATTGATGAGAGTGTGAAGCCTCTTCCTTAGAGACAATGTTGGGTGCTAAATCACCTACATTAACAAGTCAAAAATGAGATTGAGAGACTGAAATCTCTGGACATTATTGAAAATGCTGTCAGAGCAACCACTTGCTTTAGTCCATTGGTCATCGAGCATAAACCAAATGGTGAAGTGAGATTATGCCTTGACAGTCATAAGATCAACACAACCATCAAAAGAGAGATATACCTGATAAACACTATTGAAGAATTAATAGTTATTCTGAATGGTTCACATCGGCTTCTAATATCAGTTTGGATCTCTATCTTAGGGTATGAGTGGTCGGGAAGAAGTATTTTTCCTGTCAAGATTACAATCAAGTGCCACATTGAAGTCTCCACCAACCAAGACTATTTTCTCTGCTTAATGGTAGTAATGCTTTCTTCCACCCTTCTGGTAGACTTAATTGTTTATTTTGAGTTGGGGCATAGACTGATGTTATCACATATGTCTCGCCATTAATGCTTAATTCTGCTATAACAAATCTTCCTGTCGTATCTTTTGCAATTCTAATCATTGAAACTTTAAATCTAGACCTTGTTAATATAGCCACCCTTCTTCTGTTTGAAATGCCATTTGAATATATAATTGTATCCCCCCCCCCCATTCTTTTTCCCATATTGGAGCATTATCATCCACTGCATGAGTTTCCTGTATGCAGCATATATCATATCTTTCATTTATTATGTTAAAGAGGTTCTTCCTCTTCACCCTGTTACCTATTAACATTTTCGAATCTGATTTTAACCATATCCATTGATATTTTGTTGGTAATTCAGGCCAGGGTTAAAGATTCGCATAGAATTTTGTAATTTGAAGTGAGAGTTCATTCTACCAGTGGACCTCTGAATCTGGGTCAGTAAACCTTGAGGGGGACACCTATGAAAACACAAATCAACACTTAAACAATCTATGACACAAAACACCATGATATGATAACATGTATAGGGTGAGATTTTTTTTTTATTTTGATTTTTTTTTTTATTAGAACAAAAACAGTTCTTTCTTGCGAAAGATCTTCCACTGTTCGTGGGTTGACACATCATTAGATATACATCAAGGTAAATAATGATCTTCAGGAATACATACATTTTTAACTAAATGTTGAAATCAGCAATAAAAGAGTTAGCTAATTATACATTATCAATATAGAGGGTGATAATGATGTTAATGAAGATAAGTACGATAAGTATACACTTCCAACTCAGGGTAAATTACTTACTCATACTTGAGGTACATTTCTTTGATTTCTTTTTCAAATAATCGATTTGTACAACTGTGTTGGATAGTAGCATTTAGACTATTCCATAACCGTTGACCCCGGTATTCTGGGGATCGGAAAAAGTGATTACAATTAATCTTATGTTCTTTGAATTTAATTTTGTTGGCACTCCTAGTGCGACGGTCCCTTGTGTCCAAATGGTTCACATTTTTTTATTTTTTATAAAACAGGTTTGGAATTTGAACATTTCTTCTGGAGTCAAGAAAATCAATTTTACAAACATTGTGCAGATTGACAATACTTTGATACCTAGACCTTCTGGCTTGAATAATTCTCAACGCACGATTTTGTAATCGTTGCAGACTCTGTATATACTCTTGCGTACTGCTGTCAGTTATAAAAGAACAGTATTCCAATATGGGTCTTATTACCACCTTATAAATATTTGTTGCAGTATCCATATTGATAAATCGACGTAATTTTGCAAGTTTGAATAATCTGGAATTTACATTTCTTTTGACCTCTTTCAAGTGTGATTTAAAATTTAAATGATTGTCGATGGTTACGCCCAAGTAGCGATAGCTATTAACTTGAGGCAACACTACATTATCACATTTAACATATAAGTCAGGCAGATAGTTAGTTCTACGTTCAGAAGCATACCATATAACTTTCGTTTTTTCACTATTAATGGTCATTCCATTACAAATACACCACTGAGATATATTATTAACACTAAATTGTAAATCATCTAAAACCTCGTTTGGACTGACCCCTTCACAATACACCACAAGGTCGTCAGCATACTGAATATGTTTCCCTTTTGATATATTATAACACATGTCATTCACAAAAATATTAAACAATAACGGGCCCAAAACACTGCCCTGTGGTACCCCATATTTTACTTCTTTAGTATTTGACATACAACTATTGATGAAAACCTTCTGAGTCCGATTTTTTAAATAATTTTGAATCCATTTAACATAATTTAACGGCAAATTGACTAAACCATTTAATTTGGCAATTAATAAATCATGAGGGACAGCATCAAAAGCTTTTCGCAAGTCGAAATAGCAACTCGCAATAACATTCCGATCGTTACGTCCTATAGATAAATCTTCCGTATAATCATACACAGCATCTACGGTTCCCATATGTTTCCTAAAACCATATTGACTATTAACCAAAATGTTTTCTTCTGTTAAGAACTCGTTAATAAAACCATACATAATTTTTTCTAATATCTTCGCTGGGCTCGGTAGTAAGGTGATAGGCCTCCAGTTACTTATCTTATGCTTATCTCCACCCTTTGGAATTGGAATTAACAAACCGATCTTCCAGTCATCAGGAATAATACACATACTGATAGAACATTGATATAAATAAACAAACTCATCAATCAAGAGTAACATAGCATCTCTGAGCACAAGTCCAGATATATTTTGGATTCCAGAGCTTTTGTTAACACCAATACCATTAATAAATTTAAGAACTTCATCCCTATTGACAGAAATATCATTGTCTTCACTGGAATTATTTGTACTTTTGAGCTGTTCGAGAAGTTGAAAATATGCGTCAGTGTTTCTACCATTAAATAATTTAGAACCGATTTCAGCAAAGTAATCATTCATATATTGTGAGGTCTCATCTAACGGAATATCTTCATTTGTATCATCATCTATCAAACTGCAACCTTGTCTAGTACCAACTCCATTGAGCAATTCATTTGTCAACCTCCAGAAGTCCTGTGGCTTATTTTTTACTAATTCCAATTGTTCAATACAGAAATCTTGTTTCGCCCTTCTCAAACTTTTTCTTATATTGTTATTCAATACCCTTGCTTTCTTAAGCAATATAGCATCTTTGGTCTCTAAAAACTGTTCTAATAACTTTCTTCTTTCTTCAATTTTACCATACACACCATCAGATACCCAAGGGTCTTTTCTTTTCACAAAAGACATATTACGAATCGGACAATTAATATCCAGGTACCCATTAATATTTTCCACAGTTCATTAGGGTCCGAAATTGTCCAGAATTTTGTCCAGTCTTTACCCATTAAATAATCCTTAAATAATTCTTTTTGATAATCTTTGTAGGACCGCCCAGTAAATTTAATTCCCTTACATTTATCCTTTTCCTTCTTTTTAACTGCATAAGTAGGCAAATGATCTGAAATGAGATCACATAAAACTCCAGCATCCTTTACAAACAAGCAGTTCGTAAACATTAAATGAAGAATTGTACCTGACTGACCAAGCGGTCTAGTGATTTCATTGATAATCTGTCTGAATTCATAGTCCTTGAAAAAATCGAGCAATCGGGTTTTGGCAAGATTGTTTCGGTCTAGCAAGTCACAGTTAAAATCGCCTATTATCCATTGCTCAGTATTTAGAATTTTTTTTTAGCTCAATATTCTTTGCATAACTTCATATAAAATTTCCAAATTCGTGTTAGGAGGTCTATATACTATTACCAGGCTAGTTTTCCTGTGACCCGGTTTATTGATAATAATAGTTAAGACTTCAACCTCGGGTAATGTCATAGATAGTTCACTTATTTTAGAACAATAGGGAGCATAATTGTTCGCAACATAGCAACAAACACCGCCACCTATTCGATTCTGCCTGTCCTGTCTATAAATCTGATATCCACTAAAAGCTACTAAGTTATCCTCGTATCGATCGTCTAACCAGGTCTCAGTTAGGCCGATAATATCGTTTCCATCAAAGGTTAATTTACATTGAGCCAAATTACTAAATAAACTTCTAATATTATATTGAATAATTTTAAAACCTTTAGAAGGCATGAAAAAGGATGAGAAAAATGGGGGAAAAGGGATGAAAGGATTGGGGTGGGTAACTTCCAGAAAAGTACATTGCCTTACGGCCGATATCGTACCAAAAACATCATCTGGATAAACATAAAGAGGTTTTCGAGCTACCTTGCGGCCAGCAACGATAATGATACTTGACAGTTAGTTCCAGTTTTGGACACAAATGCGAATCGCACGTCTGATAATTTTCGTCAACTTGGGGTAGTATTCCTGTTGTAGGTGACAACTGTCACGGAGTTTCTTGTACAAAAAAGACATTTTGTCACTATCGGAATGATACATGAATATCAATGACGATATATGGGGAGTGGCCAGGTAATTCCTCTGGTTATGTCTGAGTATTACCTTATTTGCCAGCTGTACAAGGACATCAATATGTGCTTGATCCAACCACATTGTCGGATACGGGTTATACCGCGCCAATTCAATGCCAAAACTATCTTCACATGTCTAAATCTACTAAAATAGAAGAGATCGTCTATTTCTGTCAGCTTAGATTCCATGTGTCTGACGAATTCCCAGAAATTCGGCAACTTCAAACCAATTTCTCCCGCTGTTGAGTTTCTGCAAGTAGTGTCGCAGATTCCACCGCACAATACCACGAATTTCAAGTCATTACTTATACAGTCAGCCATTTCAAAGGCTAAGTTTGCCATAGTGGTCAGGGTGGCACCGGGTAGACTGAGAACATCTATGACATGATTATCCCTTTTCAGTAATTGCTGTATTCCACCAATACGGGAATCACCGAGAATAAGAGTGTTCATAGTGGAAGAATATAGTTGATTCGTTATAGTATTCACTGAGCAGCGAGCACGTCGCGAACACCCGACAGAATCTTACCAAACGTGTTCTCACCTGGATAGCTGATCGCATCAATAGCTTGATCGTAGCTAATACCTGCCCCCCAGAACAGATTTTGTGTGGCCTCTACTAAAGTTGCCTGACCGGTGGACACAAGTTTAGCTTCAACCTCGGGTCTTGGCTGAATTTATCCATCACCAGCTTACGTAGCCAATCTTGGCTAATTTTGTTCCATTCAGACAAACTGTCACCAGTGACCAATTGACCCAGCCTTTTACAATCAAAGGCGTCTGTCGATTCAAAAATTCTACCGGCAATTTCCTGATTGTTACAGTACAGTGCTTTCACGAATTGAAACCCCTGCTCAACCGAAGTAAAAGTAAAGGATCTGTCAACGTTACCTACACTTATATGGCTTTCAAAATCACAGGGAAACATATTGCTCAAAAATGCGGAGCCCCCAGCAAAGAAAATACCCAACTGTGTTTCACAGATGTGCTCATTTGGTATTTCTGTACGCACCAAAGGAATAGTTGGTTGCTTTACAGCCACCAAGTCATCCTCCATATCGGCCTCAACCGTTTCAACTGCGATTTCTCTTTCATCATCATTTCCACCTTCCATAGTGGACTTCTGCACCGGCAGAGTGGTAGCAGCAAGGTATCTGGGACCTCTGCGGGCAATAAAGTCTTGGGGTAGTAGATCATCAGGAATAGAATCGGCCTCATCGATGGTAAAAACACGACCACCTACAAATAGGTAATCCCCTTCTACTCTAGTGGTCACATTTAACCGCCTCTAGTACCCACGAACCATGCGTAACAACCCACGTTTCCTACGTATTTCGATCGGTTCATCCGGTGCGAGAGACACATAGGCGAGGTTCGATCGATTTAGTTTGGGAGCTGCAGACAACAATGATTGTTTTGTCTGGATATTTGTCAGACTAATCATAATAGGCGCCGGCCTGTCACTACGCTCAATTGCCCTGTATGACCTTCATAACCTTTCGATTCTCAGTACATCATTTTTTGGTACCACAACTCCTGTAACATTACAGATTTCGTTGAATAATAAATGAAGGTCTTCCCCGTTTTCTTCTGTTACACCCAGGACCACAATGTTTCTCTCTCTAGCCGTGAAATAGTAGTTGGTTGACCCGTCTGATGGGGCATTGAGGATGTTTGCATACGTAGGTGTAGTAACCGCATGACCACCCGTACCAACCCTACGATTGACTTCGTCACATTTTTGATTCAACATGGAGATATTCCTTTCCATTATCGCGATTTTTTTATCAATTTCTTTATACTTTGAATCAACTCGTTGGATTACCACATTGTTCTCCACTTTCAAAGATATGATATCTTCTTTGAGAGATTGAATTTGCATTTTGGTCTCAATAACAGATTGTGTCAGCTTATCGTTAATGTAGTTTCTAGTAGGTAGTTCCGCAATCATAAAGTACAGTTTTTTAATTGGGTCTGGAGGTATTTCATCTTCGAGAGGTGGCATATCGCTGTCCGATAATACTGGATCAAGATCAATTACCTGGGTGTCCGTTTGAGTGTTAGGCAGCGGACCGATAGTGCTGGTTTCACCCTCCATGCTGGCTTCCTCAAATAGTTCTTCGAGATTCACAATTAAATTATGATCCTTTTTCACTTTCTTATGTACACTCTCCCTCAGCAAAGTTAGCTTGCTAATCGAGCGATTTTGAGGGCTCAGGGAACTAGATATGTACCTTTTCCTAGTAGCTGGACCAGCGCTCAACATTTTCCAATGCACTGAGTGATAATCAGGGGATTACGCGCAGACAGTGTGTGTCGCACAGTTATCGAATCAGAAATCCGTGAAAATCACCAATAATTCAATTCCATCCGACAATAAGAATAATGTTCAACAATAGTCCGTAAACATTACTTACAGTTTCTGTAGATTTTTACACTATTTACCCAATATCTCTGGCATTGAGGACTCTCTCTTCTCTCCCGACTTTTCACACGTCCGGTCTCAGTGGGGCGCCATGCCATGTTTTTGAGATGGCAATGACATTGACTTTTCAGTTCATCAACCCCAATAATCGTCAATCCCAGCCCTTGCAAAAAATAACAATTATCAAACTCAACAATCATCAATCCACGCCCTTGCGAAAAAGAGTTCAAAGATAGCAATCGAGAAAAAAGCATTATACAGAGCAGTCTAAGATAAACATGTGAGTTCAAAGATGATAATAGTCAAACCCAACAATCATCAATTCCAGCCTTTGGGGGATAAGAAGAAATCCATAAAGCATTATACAAAGCAATCTATGATAACCATGCGAATTGAAAAGTAACAATCGTCAGACCCAACATTCATCAATCCCAGCCCTTGCAGGAAAAAAAATCCATATAGCATTATACAGAGCAATCTAAGATAAACATGTCAAACCCATCAATCATCACTCCGATCTCAGTTAGTTAGTTACCTGTGCTTTAAAAAATGAGCTATCCCCAGTTTTTTGTGTACTTTAATTCCATATATCTGTCCCTATCCATATGGGTGATTCTTTATATTTCTCTGCTATTGGGATGTTCATGATCAGTATTTAGGGCTTTATACCCGGTCTCTAGCGGTTTTCACTGGCACAAGTACCCAACTCCATATATATGCTATAGGGTTAATTAATTGAACTTTAAATACCCTCTAGCCATATTACCATCGCAATATCTTACTTAATTAATGAATATCATATCTTATAATGTATATTATAATGTATTAACCCTTTCCCTGCAGCACCCATTTTCCCTGTTCACCATTACACGGCAGGCATTGCCTGCCCAATCAACCCTGCTACAGCAGGCACCTTTTTGGGGAAATAGCAATGTCATGTGATGTGTCATGTAATAAAAGTAATTTACCTTGGTGACTGAATACATTTTATTGTACCAAATGAAAGGTCAATATGGCTATTATACCTTGTCCAAATTTCTTTTAAATCAAACAATTATCTTTTTATCTATTGAATTTTGTATATAAGTTTCACTGATGCCTCGAAGATGCCTTGAAGCATCTTCCTGCCGTAGCCAGGGGAATGCCTGGAGGCATCTTCCTGCTGTGAAAGGGTTAATCATGATAAATGAATTGTAAACGGTACCTAGATCGTTAAGACAGATTATGCCTTTACTTGTGGTTAAATCTAGATATGTATTGTACTAACAAATAAACTTAGAAAAGAATGTGAGTTATCGAATTCCAATAATAGTTTAGTTGAATTGAACAAATTAAACATTAAACTACCAAAAGAAACAAACAAATTTGTGCAGTGCAATAGGGCTTTATACCCGGCCTCTAGCGGTTTTCACTGGCACAAGTACCCGGCTCCATATATGTGCTATAGGGTTAATTAATTGAACTTTAAATACCCTCTAACCATTTTACCATCGCAATATCACTTAATTAATGAATACCATATCTTATAATGTATATTATAATGTATTAATCATGATAAATGAATTGTAATCAGTACCTAGATCGTTAAGACAGATCATGCCTTTACTTGTAGTTAAATCTAGATATGTATTATACTAACAAATAAACCTAGAAAAGAATTTTAGTTATCGAATTCCGATAATAGTTTAGTTGAATTGAATAAATTGGACGTTAAACTACCAAAACATACCAACAAATCTGTGCAGTGCAATATAGATTCCCATAGGTTAACCTGAGCATTAGATCACTTTTGATAGCATTTACTGCTGCGCCAATTAATGTCTAACCGCTTCTAGAATCTTCTCTAGATGGTTTCTACCTGCGAAGCTTCTGTTGCTACGCAACTATTAACAATTTCTTGTTTCTCAGTACTATGACCCTTAGTCACTTAAGCTATCATGGGGCACATAATGACTGATGCCCCAGGTGCCCCATTCCGGCCTTTGCATACGTCCATACATGGGTCAATAGGTCATCAACCGACATCCAATGATGTAGTAGGTATTGTCTAGTGAAATTGAGGGGTAATAGTCACAGATTCGTATCAGTTTTTGTATGTTACGACCACTAATGAATCTCACCTCAATAGGAATGTTTGTTTGGTTGATTTGTGCCATATGTTGATAAAGATATTTACCACGAGAGTCCGAGATAATCATGTGTTTCATTTAATCTGTTTCACTATACATACAGGGGTTTATTTGTTTATTTGGGTAGTTTAACGTCCAATTTGTTCAATTAGACTTGTACTGGTCTTTTTGATGCCTCTGTACATCTGGGGTTCAGTCTTATTATTTGTTTCTTAAGGTTAAATGTTTTACTTCATCTTTAAGGTAAAATTCGGACTGATTCCATTCCATTCTCTGTGTCAAGCGTTTTGCCGGCCATCAGATCCCCAAAGCACAGAGAGAATGATACAATCGTTGTTGACCAATGTACCTAGGGGATACCATCATCTCAAGAGATTACCAATTAAATATTAATCAGAAGGAGAAGTATTTATTAGCCAATTAATCTTTATTCAAGACTAACAATTATACCAGAATGCACCTTACCCAAGGCACCTTAACATTTCGATATAAAGAGTCCAAGTACGAAGCTCTTGAACTTTCAAAAACATAGTTCATGAAAATATTTGTTTTTACAAAACACACGATGTATTAGCATGTTAATTACATCGTAGAATGTAAATACATAACTATGACTTAGATTTCTGTGGTGAGAAAATAAAGCCGCCCAATACGATATACTACAGACAAGCAGTTTTGTCAGCATTCTCTTATTTTACATATAATCAATATAATATTGTAAAACAAGAGTATAAACGTCAGCAAAAGTGAAAAATGCAGAGATGTGCCAATGTTGAGCTTTGGAGATCACTGCAGCCAAATAGCTATATCATGACATAGAACATTACCTTCTAGGGTGATTAGAAAGGTATACCAAAAAGCACAATACAATAACAGGCATTTATGATTCTGTTTGTTTGGGTAGTTTAACGTCCAATTTGTTAAATTAGACTTGGCATTTATGAAAAAAAAACATGAAATGTCCAGATTGAAGTTATCAATAAATCACGGGGTAGTAGAAATAATGTTAAACCGCATAATCTAAAGACTAAAATACTTCAACGTGCTAATACAGATCCGTCGGATTGTTGAGAGTCAGTGTCAATGTACGCACATCATCGATGAGATTTTATGACCTCAAAGGCCGTGCTCCATTACACCGATCCACTGGGGATTGATAGTCGCCGAGCAATCTTACCCTATCTCCTTCTATTCTCCGATAGTTCTTGCCCTTGGTTCTTCCCTTGATCTTACCTCGGTTGGCGCTGCTGCTCAACTTTGGCGACCGGCTGGAGACCAGGTTTTTCCCAGTCGCCAGTGGATCAGCTCTCAATCTCTGGTATGGACCACCGACCGTTGGGGGGATTGGGACTCTAGCTCCACTACAGCTCCACTATCGGCGACTGGGAGCCGATCAGTTGGTGACCAAATCAATCTCCAGTGGATCAGCGCAAAGGAGCATGGCCTTTTATGATAGACATCAACGTGCCAATCATCATTGGCATGACAATATTGTCAGGACGGTGACATTCGTTGAGGTGAGCGCCAATTCAGAAATATAATGAGATAGAAGGGCATTCAGCGGTATTCAGAAATATATGATTTTTGAATAATGTCTGGTATCTGTTAGTTTCTTGCCAGAAAAAAAGAATCGATGCAACTTGAAGCTTTAAGCGCATGTTCTACCAACTAGGCGTTCTTTCAACGCTAGGCCAGCCTCTCAGCTGAGCTCCTATCCAGCGCCTGCTCTCCAGCTGGCCAAATTTGTTGCTTTTTTCCTTTGCTCTTCCACCAACCCACCTATTTTAGCCAGATGAAGTCCACTCGGTGCCCACACAAAAAGACCTGGTGCCTGGCACTGTCTGGGAACCTTAGAAGCATTATCAAAGTTTCCTATTTACTCGAGAGGGGGCAAATCAAATGGTCCTCCACACACTGCACAGCTCAGTCTGCACAAAACCTGTGCTTTGCTAGTTTCCCGTTCATTCGACAGGGGGCACCTCAAACGCTCCTCCACACACTGTGTTGCTCAGGTTGCACAAAACCTGGAGAACAAGCAAAGCAGTGTGCTGTCATGTTGGGATTTGTAAGGAAATGATGAGAGCTCATCAATTTTTAGCTGAATACTTTGGTTAAAAGAATAATGAAGGTAAATAAAAATGAGCCTTGACTTTATGAATGTGTATAGCACACTCTGGCAATAACCCCTCCCCCCCCCCCCCCCCCCAGAGTACCCAAACTGTCTGAATTTTCAGTCTACTCTCAAGGGTTAGCCGCTCATGGGCGCCATTGGTCCATATTGACTGCATCTCTTGCAGTGTTGGCAGTGTACTGTCAATGCAGGTGCTGGCAAAGCTCATGGATGCACCACTCATCAATCTTCCACTGAATACTGCAGTTAATCAAATATTGATGGTAAAAAAGATAAGTGTCGATGTAATGAATGTGTATGGCATGCTCTGGTGCTAAAATTCTGTCCAACCAACCAAAACTGTCAGAATTTTGGGGCTCCACTCACTGTTTTGCCTTTCTCTGGTACTGCCCGGGGTCTTTGGCCGCCTCCTTTGCAGTGTTAGCAGTGAACTGTCAATGCGGGCGTGGGGCTCTGATCAAAGCTATCGGCCAGCCATGCACTTTCAGCTGGCAAAACCTAATAAATCAAATTTTTGCCAGGTAGAAGAAATCATGCTAGGCCGACAAGATTATGCATCCCAGTTGGGACACCAAGTAGAAAACCTAGCAGGTGGAACAACTATTTCAGCTGGCCAGTGGCCTGGAGCCCCAGCTGATACTCAGCAACCTCAAGATAATGCTCCAAGAAACTCTATCAGGGCCGGATTTCACCTGGCAACCAAGAGTCGGCGCCTGCTGGAACCATTAGCAAGCTGTTCCACCAAGCAGGTGGTGTTTTCCAGTAGTGACGATCGCTAGGCCAGATCCACTGAGATCGGAGAGCAATTGTGAGACCGTTTGGGCGATCAATCGTGAAAAGTGTTTCTCAGACCTGGTCGCAGTGCACCATGAGTTATCGCCATCTAATCGCCATTAAAATGGTCGCTAACTGAGATCCCTAGCGATCATTATAGAATGATCTCAGGTTCTATACTAAACATCACCCATAAGAATCCATTTCTCAAATGAAATTACAAATATAGAGTGACCTTGACAAATAAAGTTGAGCATCGCAGTAGGTTATACACAAGCTGACTGAGTGGTGCAGTAGCTGCATTTTCCAAATTTTCAGATAAATATTTCTCATGGTCATAATAACCACAAGAAAGCTATGAAATTTGGAATATAGGTATGTCAGATTATTAGTACCCTTTACTCCAAATATTTTCTAAATTGAAAAAGTTTGAGCATCTGATAAGATAAGTTATGACAAGTATCAAATGGTCTCCCGTTGTGACCGCTGGGCTATCGTATCGTGATCCTTACCAATTTTCACAACTGAAAAACATCCAAATCACCTCCAATGGACGCATCTCAGCCCATGGCTAAGATCCCGAAAGATCCTCACAACTGAAAAACACTTTGCCTTTCAGGCGGTCGCTACTAGTGATTGTCACTTCTGAACCCCCCTCCCCCCCCCCCCCCCCCCCCCAGGTCTGCTGGCAAGTGCTGTATGGTTGGTGTACAACGTTTTTGCCTAGTTGGTGGAACATGCACTTTATACCAGATTTGGTGGAAATGCCAAATATAGTGAGCAAAGTGTCTGACACAATCATAAACAATGCATGTCGATTTTTGCAGAACATGCCCAACCTTGGTAGATGAAGTTGGTGAGCCGTTCCACCAAACCAATAAACATTGACCAGATGTCCAAAGATCTGTTCTGGACATGAATAAAAAAAATTAAACCATTTTTCTACTCGGAGATCTGTTTGATGGAACTTCCGATAAAGAAAAGTAATACTCGTGATGAATATGGAGAAATTTTGCTAATTAGACCGCGGCAATAATCATGAGAATCAGTCAACAGACGTTTGTGGCGAGTTAAGACCAATTTAGTTTAACATACCACCTTAGACCAGTACCCGAATCAAGCATGGATAATACAAGGCGCGAAGGATGGTAGCCAAAGTGGTTACTGCCTGGAACCTAAATATTATATCTTAATAATGGCAATTCTACCAATTGGTTATCTAATTCTGAGCAAATAATATAGGACCATAGGTATAGATGCGATAATATTGCTAGAAGGGTAAAAATACACGTGGCTTCTAATGTGACTTCCTACAAGAAAATGCACAATTGATATTGTACAAGAAATAAAGACCAGGTTAGCGATAGCCAAATACGAACGACAAAGGCAGTATTGAGAGCAATGCTCGGAGAATGGGCACCTCGAGATTTACTGACATGACTTGGTCTCTGGCGTAGTCTTGACGTGTCATAGCTCAGGGTCCATAGTAATGTAAACTATGTCATAGACACATCATTTGTAATTACAATAGCGATCCCCAGGTTTAGTGTCCATGACCTATCCCTACGTGGGGTGAAACACTAATGATATGTCTCTTAAGACTGTATATACCGGTATAGACTGACTTCAACAATGAATCATCAACTATTTAAAGCATCCATGTCACAAAACAGGATTATACTATAAACCAGTACAGAATAAACAAATTAGAGGATAATAAATATGTGAGCATTAATAATTCAGGTAGTTTGAACCTAAGCTGTTAATAATCTACCATTGCTAAGAACTACTGAAATAACTGTATTGTGTAAATCATGTCAAGCACCTGTAAAGAAGCACATGTAAAGGTTAAGCGAATGAATTCGAGCAAATAGACGTCGATAAAGTTTGTCTACCATTATTACTTTTCACCTTTGTTTCCAGCAAAAGATATCTATATATATATGTGCATTCATTTAGAAACTAGAAGCGTGTGAGATGATATTGGTGAGCCAGTGACTGGTATTAATATATGACTATAGATGAACACGCCATAGTCACATACCGCTGCTGTAGGTAAAGTAATTACAGTTTTCATGCCTAGGCTGACCGTTTTCACCCCAAGATTGACCACATGACGTCGTTTAGACGAAACAGATCAAAGCTTAGGTGCATAATGAACATATACAAGTTGAAGTCACTCCATAATGTTGGACAAGGCTACTCCACTGATCGGAGGTCAACATTATTCATATTTGAAGGTCTATGGTAATAGGAAAACAAGTCTCAGGAGAAAGAATATCAAAATACTAGATAAGACACTATAGGATAACTTAATTCGACCAAGCCCTCATCGAGTAATTTTTATATTCTTACCTCAAAACATTGATATTCTTACACCTGGGATCAGTTTCCCTCTATTACAGTCATTGTTACAAATTGAACATATACCTCTAAATGTTGTTCTGTAAAAACAATCCCCACAGAATACATATAGAAAACATCAGAGCGCAGCATATGGTCGGGCATATGTGTTCGACAAGAACTAGGAATTTCAATCATTGTATGAGTTATGCTAGAGGGTGAAATGATTAAGGTCGTGGGCTGCCTTTCACTCTTCAACTCGACCATCACCTGCTGAACTGACCGGTAGGGCACTGACTGCATAGACATAGCATTAACCAACCAAACCCTGGCTCACCTATCAACTTCACTCTAACCAACCATCAGTTATCTTCGTCACATGAACATTTTCAGCAAATTGCATTATAGCCCTCCATTGTAGTACTGAAGTTCAGATTATCTATTACATATATATATATATATATATATATATATATATATATATATATATATATATATATATATATATATATATATATATATATATATATATATATATATATTCCAAACATTGAATATAAGGAGATCTGTTATATCCAATCGGTCATAACAGTCCGAATGTAACAGTAAAGAGATAAGGCAAAAATCATAACTATTGCTTGCCGTCCAAGCACATAACGATCTGATTTTTTTATGTCAGATTGGAACACAAGAAAAAATGTGTTTAATTGATGGCGCCGTCATACAACTATATGAGGTAACTGTTTAATCTCCCTTCTGTAATCTGAAAGTGAATCCGTCATTTCAACAAGCTGAGAAAGATTATATTAAGCCGGTTTGGGTTTTCATTCTTGAAACCCCTTACTAATTCATAATCTCGGAATCAGATAAGATCGAGTGTACAAACCGTGCCTTCAGAATACAAGACAAACATATACCTTTAAATACCAGTAGTTAAGTGTGACAGAATCATTGCTTCTCCCCTCATCAAACTTTATTCGCGTGTGAGTTTCGCCATCCTCATCCTCAGCATCCTGAATGCAATCTAAATTTAGTTTTTGAATACTAAATGTTTTATCGCTAACATCTTCCCAATATATTAAGGCGCCGTGTGCATTTCTCTAAAGCCTTTTATGGGCTGAGTGATATGAGGAATATTGGCTATATCGCATATTTACAAAACCTTGATTTCATAACAGGCAGACTAGTCAGGACCCGACCAAGATACCTTGGCCTTCCAAAAGTAAGGATCTACATTGCCATCCACCAGTTTTCCACGTATATGTACAATACATGCATATTCATCGACTAGCACAGACTTAATTACAGACCATGAGTGTAGAATATAAAATAGATAACTGTAATATATCTGTTGAAAGGCATTATTCTGTGGTAAGTTTAACCAGCCACTGCGCACATTAGTGTGTCAGATCGCATATATCAGCGGGAAAGGGCATGGCATCATGTCATGGGCAAGCTGTCGAGTTTCTTTCTGTAAACATGCCTTGATATTGAATCATCAATTTTCCGGACCTATTCAGAATACATAGACATTGTTGGAATTTAGAAACATATGAGGTCAATCCTTGATCTGTGACTAAAAGGATCGTATCAAGAGCACATAATGTAGCGTTGACAAGTCCACTCATAATTAATCCTCTTTCTGTATGTCAGCGAACAGCGTGGAGCGGTCGTGCGTTTGAGATAGATGGGTCGTGGTCAGCAGTTTGATTATGATGTAGCAGAATGTGTGTGACATGCTCAAGGTAGCCGTGCCTCAGGGCAAGCCTGCTACTAATGTAGGAGGTGCCGTCGTCTTTGGCACTTCCCAGTTAGCCGGGCGCCCAACAACACTATCCGTCTTCAGGAACGCCTCGGCTTGTGTTACGAGTTCTTTCGCCTTCAGTACAAGGTCTTCAAAGCCGGGTCTGTTATCCGGGTAGTACTCCCAGCACGGCATCATGAGCTGTATGTACACGACGTGCGGACACGTCTCCGGCTGCGGCAGCCTCTTGCCCCCGTACAGCTCCGTGTGGATGTACTTGTCTTCACAGAGGGTGGGCGCCGCGCCGAACTTGAAGATCTCCCACACCGTGATGCCATAGCTCCACACGTCACTCTTTGTGGAGAACTTCTGACGGACGAGTGACTCCGGGGCACACCTGAAAACCCACAAACATGAGTAGTTGTAGCATTCATTTGTCGCCATTGCTCAAAGTGTCATCCCACAGAATGATAATTTGTAATTTTGTGTGTAACCTGTGTGACGTTCAGTTTACATATAACCTTCAAGTCACTTCTTGTCATCCTGATTACAACATCAATGCTCATACTTTTGATATTCAAAATTTAATGATAGTAATTGCATGTCTTATCTTTCGGACAAATACTCAAAGTATATACGCCGCGTCAACTCACATACTCTATTGTTATACAGCTGGGCAGATGACCCACTCTTACGTCCATGAGTAAAGCATAATGCATGCTCCCTTTGTCGAATCTATAGCAGTGGATTCAATATACCTGTGAAATAGATATAACTTGCTATGTTGACGATGTTCATTTCCGAGAATCAATATTACTAGGCAATACCATAAATAACAGTCGTAAACGAAGAGGAGGAGGCTAGAAATGGCCTAGTTATTTGCAGAAGACTCACAATGGCATGCCTAGATTGATAATATGGGGAATGCCAGTATATATATATATATATATATATATATATATATATATATATATATATATATATATATATATATATATATATATATATATATATATATATATGGATTGTGTAAACATTACTTCTATCCTCATACTTGATTCTATACCAGTCAAAACTTATACCCGCACCCCCAGTCATACTTCCAACTATGAGTGTGCTTACCATTTAAGTGGCATCTCTGCATCCTTCCTCAGGCACTTGTAATAGTTCCTATCCGGGTCTATTAATCGAGAAAGTCCGAAATCGCTGATCTTCATGACTATGTCCTTCCCGACGAGGACGTTTCTCGTGGCAAGGTCTCGATGCACGATCTTTTGACTGCTCAGGTAGTACATTCCCTAAGAAAATACCACAAGTCGTCTGTTAACACTTCGAATGTATGAGAATTCATCCAGGCTTTATGTCTATAAAGGACCTTGTTAGTATAAATAAACAGCGATAGTGGTTAACTGTAAATGATAGTGTAGTTAGTATTTCTGGGCCTTAGCAGTAGAGAAACGGATCACTTATTACCTATCAACATGGTGGAGACTCAGAAATGTAATCTTCATTAAGTGGAATTACATAATGACACGTTAAAATCTTAACTTCAATACTTAACAAATTGATGACATGAGATAGTCGGTCTGGTTCCTTGACATACATATATTGTGCAGTCTGTAAGAGGGGGGACTTAATCATTGGAAAAAAAGTTACGATAAGCTTACAAGCACCCTTTACGCCTTCGTAGGTTACAAGGAAATACTGTCTGTTTTGAGACTCGCATACATAGTTCTGCAATAGTTGATGGCGCAAAGCAGGCTGTGGTACCTACGTAGCTAGGTGCGTTCTACAAATTTTGCATTGTGCAAATACGTACAATACATAACTTGTAGGAAAACCTTCTTTTTTTTCAGGTAAACGGTTTTACAAATATATAGTCCTCCTAACCCTTGGTATGACACCTACATATTCTAAATGTGCAAAACTTTCTGTCGTGAGGCTGCATAACAAGAGCAAAGTGTGCATCTTAAAGTAGAATTGTTGGCCTTTAAAAGGCCAAATGATAAGATGGACACATTTATAACTCAATACAAGACATGTGAAAATAATCAATAGAAAATAATATCAATATAAACGCTTTGCAATTATATGGGTCAGGGGGTCTATAATAGTCCCTAAAGGTGAAGGGGGGCAGGAGCGGACCTCTGTTTTAACGGACATGTTCATATGGCAATAGGAGGTGGCAGAGCAGAAATAGAAATTTTGATGAACTGTACACTCTTCATCAAATATGACTGCTTCTTCAGCATCACTTTACAATATATTCCATATTGAACAAGAGCTAAGAGTGCATTATCAAATAGAAATATTGGCCTTTAAAGACCAAATGAGCAGGTGGGCGCCTTTAAAACTCAATACAGAGGGAGGGAGGGAGGGAGGGAGGGAGGGAGGGAGGGAGGGAGGGAGGGAGGGAGGGAGGGAGGGAGGGAGGGAGGGAGGGAGGGAGGGAGGGAGGGAGGGAGGGAGGGAGGGAGGGAGGGAGGGAGGGAGGGAGGGAGGGAGGGAGGGAGGGAGGGAGGGAGGGAGGGAGGGAGGGAGGGAGGGAGGGAGGGAGGGAGGGAGGGAGGGAGGGAGGGAGGGAGGGAGGGAGGGAGGGAGGGAGGGAGGGAGGGAGGGAGGGAGGGAGGGAGGGAGGGAGGGAGGGAGGGAGGGCATCTATGAATAGGGAAGGCATTGATTGGATATTTAAAGCCCTACTACTCTGTGAACTCAGCAGGTCATGGGTCAATGCACACTTATATTTAGCTACATGTAAGGGATTCAATTGCCAATAAAGAATGACCTGAGTATATAGGAAACGTAATTCAGTTTCACCTTCATGGATGAGTGCACACAGACCTTCCGTCTGACCATGTGGCTCAAACTGGGGGGGGGGGGGGGGGGGGACTCTATTCCTATATACACCAATAAAGTAGGTCAAGCCAATATCTGGTTGTAAATGACATTACAAATGATTTTACAAAACAATATCATTTGACAAGGTCTTGACTCATTCCTAAAACAAAGTTATGAACCATTTTGACTTCTGTTTGTGTGTAAATATGATGAATAAAAAATCTTCTCATCCACCTTCTGCCTCCCCCCCTCCCATTATGAGATTTGGCAAAAATACATGAATAGCACATAAAATATACATTTCACCTTAATAATGACACTTTCTAGGGTGTAAGCAACTGTCAGTGCCACATATGGAGATGGTGAATGTTACACTAATGCTAAATGTAAATCAATATTGAGTAAACATGTGTTTGAGTATGCCAATTTCACTGAAAATCCCCCCCACTTTTAACAAATACTTGAATATCTCAGTAAATATAGAATCCACCTAGAAAATTCCACTTCCTAGTACCTACTGTTTTTTATTGTCTTTCAAATGAGGCATATTATATTATGATTGAACCAGTTTAAGGGGTAGAAATATGTGCATAAAGGAGTTCTTAAAAATGGACCTGTGACTACAGAAGTCCCCCCCCCCCCCAAAAAAAAAAATGAATTCACTATTTTTTCTAAATCCATACCAAAATACTAAATATCAAAACCTCTTCACTGTCAAATCACATTAGGCAGGGCAGGGCAGGGCAGGGCAGGGCAGGGCAGGGCAGGGCAGAGCAGGGCAGGGCAGAGCAGGGCAGGGCAGGGGAATCCATGAATAGGGAAGGGCCTGCATTGATTGTATATTAAAGGCCTACTCCTCTGTGAACTAAGCAGTTTATGGATCAATGCACACATATATTTAGCTACCTTAGGGCGATTTCAATTGGCAATCATCAATTGCCTAACTACATATGAAACGTTTTCAGTTGCCTCATGGTTTCACCTTCATGGATGAATGCACTCAGGCCTTCCCTCTGACCATGTGGCTCAAACTGGGGGGGGGGGGGGGGGATATTTGTTCCTATGTACGCCAATAAAGTAGGTCAAGCCAATATATGGTGCTAAATGATATTGCAAATAATTTTATAAACCAATATCATTTTAATGGGTCTTGATTGATTCCTAGAACAAAGTTATGAACCATTTTGACTTCTATTTGTGTGTAAATATCAATTAAAAATGGACCTGTGACTCAAAAAGTCCCCTTGAACTGAAATTTGTTTTCCCTAAATTCATATCAAAATACTAAAACTGTAAGTTATTGTATGGCCATGAAACCTTGTGTCCAAAACAGAAATCATATTCCTATCTGATCTTACTTAGCTATAAAAAGCAAAAATGTGGCCTGGTGGATATTGAAAAGCACAATTTTACATCTATTTTGAATACTTTCTTACCTCAGCAACCTCTTGAGCAAACTTGAGCAGGGTTTGGGGATCAATGTTATTTTTTCTTTCGCGTAGATAATTTCTGAGACATCCGTTTTCAACGTACTCCATCACTAGAAGCATGGGCGCACCTGATGGGTAACAAACGAGCAACCGTTACCATAATAACAATTATGATATTCTAAATACAATAGAAACCCTTTGTATATAGAATTGATATTCGACACATGGAAGCTTGCAAATCCTATTCTTAGCCTGATAATATTTTGGAGAAAAAATTGAGATTACCATATATACTACTCTTGCCTGTCATTCTACCATTAACAATGACTGCTTCCTCGCCATCACTTTACCATAAACCACGTTGATGGCTTTTGCCTTTTTTTTTTTTTTTACTATAAACCACTCTGCGTCTTAATTGTTCATTTACTAATAGTCACTCCCTGTTGCCTGTTAGAATTTCACAATTTCATTTCCACACTATCTCTCTCAAATGCCACCATAGCTTCACATCAGAAAACTAATGATAACTAGCGAGTTCTCCTTGAAAATGGTAATATGGATCATTACAGATATCCCCAGTGTCAACCCATAATTGAAATAGGAGAATCCAAGTGATTAGGCTTAGTAGTCATTCCTATCCCAGTAACCTGGTCCTAGAGTGGAAGATCTAACCTTCCGTAAGAAGTGTTTGAATTGAAATCTTTAAAAAATTACCCTCCCTCTGATTTATCACCTGTGAAACCACTACTTTGTATGCTGCGTACTTACGTGGACCTCGCTGGGGACACTGACCGATAATGGTGACAATGTTTGGATGTTTGAGTTTGATCATCATCTTGAATTCATTCTCGAATTCCTGACGACCATGACTTGCCAGAGTTATGTGGTGTAAGGACTTCACGGCTACGGGCTGCTTGTTGTAGGTCCCTACATGCACTTTACCGTAGAAACCCTAGGTGAGAACAGGTAACTTTGCATGAGGTTAATTACATTCACTAATTTTACGTGTTTTTATTCCTGTGTGACATTATGCATACCGAACACATAACAGTTTTCAAGACCTCTTTTCGCTGACACTAATGACTATTGTGAGCACATGGAAAAATCTACAAACATGTAATATAGACTTAAAAATATACAATTATTCATCAATTATCACTATAAAGGCATTTTACATAATCCCTGAAAACATTATAAAGATCCATGTTGAATTAGCTGAGATAAATGACATTTTCACAATAAATAGAAAATGATGCCTTGAGGCATCATTTGGACTAGCTATGGGAGTGCCCCGAGGCGACCTCACCTGTCCCAGCGGCCTCTTCTCGTCCACGACAAGCCGGTCTCGTCGTAGGATGTACTCAATGCCAGGCTGCTCTGGCAGAGGGCGGTTCTGTCGGGGAAGCACAGTACGAAACATTACCACTCTGTGGATGTAGTATTTTAATAGGGGGAACTACACATACATGTTGTATACCATAGGAGGTCAGGCTGCAAAAAACAGTTTTAGAAATGTATAATTATACATATGATTAAAGGTAATCTGATAAATATATTACCTGGAATAAAATCTAAGGACATAAGTTATATATAGTCTTAAATTTAGGATATTAAAAACATGAAAGAAGGCCTACTATTTATATGCATATGTGTTTTTTGCGATAAGATTTTCGTACGTATGCCATGAACTGCATCAACGAGCTATAAAAAAAGTTGAATCTTTCTGTTTACAAAACAGTGTTTCCAGGTGGTGCCCATTTGCGCTCCTTATTGCAGGGATGTCAGTCTCCATTATTCCGGGTTTTTCCACCACTCAAAAAAATGCTGTGGGATTGAGACTGATGTTGGGTTATGGGAACACCCGCGGCCGACACCTTATTTAAAACATTTTTCTTAGAATTTGCCAAAACAGTCAATCAGGAACCAAAAAGAGTAAAAAGTAATTATTAGAATAATATTTCTTTATTTCCAAAACTGTATTTACACCCAACTCACTCCATAAAATAGGCTGTGGAAATTTCCGGGTATTTTTCAAAAGCTCACTGGCATCCCTGTTATTAATAATACCACAACAAGAGATAAATTGGAGATGAAATGAATATAAAAGTATTTATAATAACTGACTACATATGTAACTACAACCATAATTAAACGTCCACATCTGATTTCTATGAATTAAACTTAACAGTTTATGTTATATCTCTTAACTTATCAGGAGCAATCTAACATCCTTTTTAAACATCTCTTGTTCTTTGTATATGATTCTAATTTAAACCTTACTCCGGAAACCGTATTTTCTTGGTCTCCCCATGTCATATCGTCAATATAGATGCAATAAAGAAACTCTATGCACCCACCTCCATTCCCTGTCGGTGTGTCTGTGTCCCCAGCTGTGTGGCTCCTCCGTCTGGTAAGGTGAGGGGGCTGAGGAGGGCGTTGGGCCCGCTCCAGTCCGGACCGAGCAGCGGCGTGGTGCTGTTAGCTGTCGACGACCCGCTCATAGAGGACGGCATGGTCCGGGCTTCAGACATCCCGTGCTCGTCACTCAGTGACACTTCGTTGTCTTCTCCTGTGTCAGGGGAAAATATCACCAAGCTTACACACTATGTATTTTGCAGTGAAGAAACTTCAAAACGTGATGGTCCATGTCGGCCGAAAGATAAATGGTTAAAAGCATTTGTTCTCATTATGTATTTTTACAGAAGTGTTTTAGCCACATCTGTGTTCTCATTACAGACGATAGGAAATATAAATGTGGCATTTAGTATTGACAAGACGTGACGAAATACTTGGTGCGAATTCTTGGTAGAGCTGATGCTGTCATGAGAAAAAATGATAAGAAAATATCAATAAATGTGGAATTTGTTAAAAGAAACTTTAATCAGGTTATAGAGAACTTTGTAAGATCAAAAGATAAAACGGTCGAAGTTTGACTTTTAATCTTAATCCTCAATCTTATGATAAGGACTTCGTTAAAATATCATAAAATTTTACTCTGTGTACCTCTGTCATTTGGCCCTCTTCGCATTATGATGCTGGCCTGTTCAGGAAGGTCGCCCACGTTGTCTAAAGAGTAGTGGCTTTCTGCTGCGGAATGTGAGGTCATACTGTCCATACCTAAAATACGTGATAACAGACAGTTCTACAGGTAATTGAGGCACAATCCATCTCATATACAGTTAACTTAATATTTAACGCAAAGATAAAAACGCCATGATAAAAACACAACACCTCATCGTTAACCGTGCTTGTATAATAGTCCTAGTAACGCATGTAAATTTCCTGGCCTGGAGCCACTTGGAAATAGGCATTACTTTGCCCATGTTGACCTCCAGCTAAGATAAAAGACTTAAAAAGATGTTTTGAGGAGACTGTTGCCCTGGTCAAATATAGACCACCCACCTTGACTGATGTTGCGCACATCACGTACAATCTCCTTGGCGCTGATCCGATCAGGCGGGTTCACACTCCAACATTTGCACATGAGATTATACATGTCAGGTGGGCACTTCTTTGGGCAATCCAAAACTTTCCCACTCGATACCAACTTCTTAACCTGAAATTAAAAAAATGAGATATTGCACATATGAGAATACAATGATAAATGGTGTAATCGCATGATTCAATCTACCAGCACAACTTTGGTAATTTCTGCTTGACGTGTTTGGAATAATACACTGCGGTGTTGTAGGAGTTACAAAAGACCTATGCGCTTTGGGATATTAGATTTGTAGTTCTTTATTGGTAAGAAGCCCATATAAACCTTTGTGGATACAGAAATGGCTTTCTGAATAAAAATCAAATAATAAACGGGTTTGAAATTCATCTTCTCATTATGTGAATGTAGCCTTCATATAAGTATAAACATGTACATGTACATCCTTTTTCAGATCGCCCCAGATGAAAAACAAGACTGGACATACGCAATACCTTTCCTATACCAATATTCCTCTCAGATTCAAATGACTCTCTTTTTGCTCAGTCATACACACTAAATTAATACTAAAGTGAGACGGTTCCAAGAACCCCTTCTCGATGCGTTATTAAACAATACGGACATGGTGTGTCTAGTTTACCCATTTCAATCTCCATGGTATAATTCATGTCACTATCCCAGGGTTCGTACATAGACAGCCAAATGAAATTCCAGGCTTCTTCCAGGCTTTAATATTTTTTTCCAGGCACATCTGGTCACTGTTTTTAAAACCATGTCTGATTCATCACCAAATTTAGCTAACATTTTCTTTGTCTTCCTTACTACCTGTGGAATTTCAGTGGTTTTGGGATAGATATCTATAAAAAAAATTCTATTCATGGTAAAATAAAGGATTTTTTAAACTATTTCATCCAAGTCACTGATATTTCATAAGCAGCAAGGTATTGTAGTTAATGAAGGCTAATAATGACCAGAATTTCACAGCCTAAAATAATTGCTTTTATGTAAAGCCAATTTTTTCAGGCTCTTCCAGGTTTTTCCAGGCTTTTTGTGAGAATTCCATGCTTTTCCAGGCCTGGAAAACCCAAAAGCATAATTCCAGGCTTTTCCAGGTTTCCCAGGCTCTGTACGAACCCTGCTATCCATGCCCGAGTGAAAGAGCCATGAGGGGCTCTGCATTGACCCCCAACATAATGATATATTTTACCATCTCTGTTTTGATATGCAGGAAGGGTCTGTCGCCGAGACTGAACATCTCCCACAGCGTGATGCCGAAAGCGTATCTGTCTGAGTGCGATGTGACGGCCCGCACACTCCTGTACAGCTCAGGGGCCAGCCAGGGCAATCTGCCAAATCACACATAGGAAAAGATCGTATACGACACAGCGAATGATGCTTAACTACATGCCAGTATTCGTATTTCGTAGATTATTTACCGTTTCTGTGCGTGTGATATTCAAACCGATACATACTGAGTTTGGTTGATATATACACCAAGGTTATCTGAAATTGTTTAAAATCTAGATTTACTGGCCTAATGGGTTCAGAAATACAGATCGCGGTAGAATTTCAACCTTACGCTGCGTTTACACTATGTTTGCGGCTGCCACGTTTCGGAGCACTGTGAACAAAACGGAACAAAACGGGAGGGACGTGAGACAACTCAGAGGGACAGAAGGGACAAACGTAACACACCCTGCCGCCACGGCGGACAAGGTGTTAATTAGAATCGTTATGGGCTGCATTGAGATGGGGTTAACGTGACTGAATACAACTGAACAAAGGCGACAGTGGACAAAACGTGAGGAACGTGGAACAACTCAGGGGACCGTGTAAAAAACGTGAGGCACGTGGGATACGTAATTCAAACCATAGCCTCCGGGAATATAGTGTAAACGCATGATACCCCGCTTGAGCAACACTGCTAAGGTACACCACGTTTAAACGCAGCATAAGATGCCTTTATGTATTCTGTAGGGTTTTGAGGAGCCACTGTAAACGGTTTAACTTTACTGATACTGATTGCGAAGTGATCTATAACCTGTGGAAACTAAGGTTCAGTGTACGTGCGTGTATATAATTGGTAATAATGTCATTCTTATGCGTTCTCGATTGACTTATTTTGGAGCCAATAAAAGAAATTCAGTAACATGATTTTGTAAAACTGAAACTAGCTACAAAATATATAATATACTTAAAAAAAAAAAAAAAAAAGATATTATAATACTAAACTTTCTATAAGAGCACAATAGAATATAGTTTCCTTTTTAATGAGTTTCATTTACAGTAAACTCCTCTTGGCCGTGAAACCCCTCCCCCGTTTCTACATTCAGTTTATTGAGAATACGAGGTTTCACCTGTCCAGGTTGTAGGGGTGATTGATGTCCTCTGAGGAGTACAGGCGCTGCATGCCGGGGTCTCCTAACTTCACCTTGAGGTTGTCCACCGTGTGGTCAAACACGAGAATGTTGCGTGCTCGGATGTTACCATGCACCTGTCTGGTCGGCCCACGGCACTCCTCCTGCTGTTGTAACAGAAGCACGAATCAACCGTCGAGATCTTCATCAAAGACCGAGTTAATCAGTTAAAATGAACACTTCGATAAATCTCAAAAATATCATACACTAAGCTGGGTTGGAATGCTTAAAAACGAACCAAAGCTATGTCTTTTTTGTGAATGAAATGGAAGCTATATATACAGATTGTCTAAGGAATGTCCATTTCTAAAAATAGGAGATCATATCCGACTTAAGTACGTTCGTATTTTTGCTAAAAATGATTGAATGTTACACGTGATCATGGATGACGGTTCACTGTCAATGTCATATATGGATGGTAAGATAATAACGTTCAAATTATTCTTAAATGCGGTATTAATCAAAGGTATCGTCCTCTGTCAAACTTATTGAGAGGTGATCCTTTCCTCGTTAGAAGAAAACTTTTCAATATTCAGAAAATCAGGTGGTAACTTTCTATACCATGATTTATATCGAGGTAGAGTAAATATATGACGAAAGTACCGACAACTGTGTATGTAGTCTAAATCATAACGTACCAAGTAGCGCAGAGCTTGACTAATCTGCTCTGCTGCCGTCACTAGGTGCTGAATGTACACTGTTTGATGTGGCGTTTGCAAGTATGCCTCTAGGTTTCCAAGGTCAGCCAGTTCCTGCAACATCTACAACAAAGAATGAAATGCATCAAGGTATGACACAGATAGGAGCAGCATTTGGCAACCTTGCTAAATGGTAGGAATCATGGGAATCTACGTTCGGAAACTATGACTGTAGAGAGACTTTCCTCCAATGTTTGAGCTACCATTTTCATTTTTATTACGAGTGTGTTATTAGATATCGACTTGCTTTTATCTCATCGACTTTGTAGTTTTGGTTTGGTTTCTGATATATCAAAATTCAAACACAAAGATATTTTCACAATCTGTTATTTAAGAATATAAACTACGGATAATCTGACATGAGGTGTTTTGTCAATTCCAGGCATACTTCGGTTCTCACCTGGAACTTGAAGAGGCAGATGGCATGGATTGTGACGATTGTTGCATTGCACCAGAAGGACATTGTGTGAACCGTTTCCATCAGCGCCTGAAAACAAATCAAGTAAATTCCTGAATTTTACGCCTGACCCTTCTATTCTTACTAAACTATTAATGAGAACCTTCTATAGGAAAAGAGGTATGAACATCTTAAAAGAGAATATGAAAATAGCCATAACACAACCTACATCATGGTTTAATATATAGAAATCAGGCAGTAGGCACATAAAAGTTGAAATGAGTATCAGAGAAGAAATCTAGACATGTACACAAAAATCAACAGACACCACATCAGAAAACGTCACCCATTAGAAACACAAAATAAAAAGGAAATGAAAAACTACATCAAAATAAGCTACAATAATCTTTTTCTTATTGAAAAAAGGTACACTGTATCCATGCATAGCGTTGCTTATGCTTTGGCAATGTGGTAACTTGCATTTAAGTGTATCATTACGTCTGCTTAATAAGTTTAATTTTCCTATTTCGTTTTGTTCACACAACTGTATCTGAATACTTCTTTTCTGTAGTTTTAAAATGAGAGATAGTGTTTAGAATATGAGGCAAAAACACTTCTCATCACAACCGATGCAACCTTGAAAATGACTTCTACTCATAAGAACTAAACCGTTCCTATGGAATCTCCCAGACTGTATTGTTGTTAGAACAATGTAGCATAACCACTAAATCCCTCTCCCCACCCCAACTTTTAACAAATACTTAAATATCTCTGTAAATATAGAACCTACTTTGAAAATTCCACTTCCGAGCACCTACTGTCTTTTATTCTCTTTCAAATCAGGCATGTCATATCATGATTCAACCAGTTTAAGGGGTAGAAATATGTCCATAAAGGAGTTCTTAAAAATGGACATGTGACTACAAAAGTCCCCCCCCCCCCCAAACTGAATTCACTTTTTTTTCAAATCCATGCCAAAATACTAAGGCATTGCAAGGCATTGTACCACCATAAAACTTTCTGTCCAAAACAGAAATCATAGTCCTATCTGTACTTAGTGAGCTATAAAAAGCAAAAATGTGGTCGGGTCGCCTAGTGACTCTACAAGCATGTGTACTACAGTGGGCTATAGCCATAACCTAAAGACCACCCGTCCACCTGCTAATAACAGTATGTAATTATTCAGAGAATAGTTAAGTCCAGCAGGTTCTCTAATGGCCTTCCCAGTCCATCAGGCTTGTGATCCTCTATAACCTGCTCTGAGTTGGAAAATGCCCAACACGTCTATGTGACATGAATGAGGAGCTGAGAGGCCGCTCATTAGACGGAACTGAACCGGCAAGAGCTGTGCGAGAGGAGAAAGCCCACGCAGTAATGGTCAAACCTGATATGTCATGGTCGTTTCCACCCCTTTCCGTAGTTGCTTCACAGCCACAGCTTGGATATTCTTACTGTCTTTGTTCCAGAAGCCTTTGAACACTTCGGTGAACTGGCCAGAACCTGAAAAGAATCAGTAGGTTACTTTTGTTATAAATGTAATACATAGGTTGCTGGAAAATGGAAGCAGAAATTCGAGAAAAAAATCTAGTTAAAAATGTTTAATGAATTAAAAAAAAACGGATTTTGTGGATTGGTCATCTGTTGTTATATGATTCTACAAGGTATTCATAAAAAACAGTCATGAAACGATATAAACCTCTACGATAGGTCACTCAGCAGTATATAAAACCAATAAATCAATGTAGGACGAGGCGACGTCCTTCTCTCCCAGCGATGCTACCTTGTGTGGCAGTTTTTAGAACTGCCCCTAACCACCGTGGTTAAAAAAATATATATATATAAAACCAATAAATAGAACTTCCTCATGCTAAAACTTCCATCGTGAAATAACTTTAAATCTGGCTTGATTCTATATTGGTAAACCCAATATCTCTTCTACCATACTATTCAACATCTGCTCCAGGAGATAATTCATGCTAGTAAACTACCTGAAAGACGTTACCGTCGCCGTTAGCCCACTACATCTACTTTTATATTACGTCTGCAACACTAGCTTATTACAACTCATCAAAAACCCTACAATGGAGGATCTAACCGTTGTGTTAGAACTGTTTATACCTCATTAAGATAAAATTGCCTTGGTTTATATGTGTATCCATCACAATACCCCTTTATGCCTAGATGATGCCTGGAGGCATTCCTGGATTAGTTTCCCAAGGTTTTATTCGTTCTGAACACTAATGTCAGATATCTTTGAGGTCCTCAATGTAGAGGTTACTTGACCTGTGGAAGTGTAGGTATTTTAAAACTGAATCGGGTGACGGATTCGGAAGATTATTCTGACTATACTGCTGTAGGGCGGAATGTTCAAGGATGTGGAGGATATCTGGTGGGAAGATCTGGGCTCCCTCAGGTTTGTAAATAAATACTTCTGAAAAAACTCACCAATGGCATCGGCGTAGAGACTGACTCCTGAGACGATTCGCACGTTGGAGCTCTGCTGCTGGGGCGCGGGAGCCTGACGCTTCGCCATCTCCTCCTCATATTCCTCCTCGGCTTCCTCCAGAATGTGAGGAGCACTGCACAGGAACAGCCCAGAGTCTTCTGACCCTGGAGGCGAATCGACATGATATATCAATCCACGGTATGTGCTATTTTCTCACACTTTTTTTCACGGAGGTCACATTTTTGTATTATTAATACTCAGCATTGCTTCTCTTCTTTCATGTAGTTCTATCAGCAATAGACTGGTACAGAGGAGGAGTTCTTTATTGCCTTCTTATTGTAGTAGTATCATGTGTAAATTCATAATAGTTTAAACAAAGGACAACTGCATGTCATTATTTGGCAGGTACATGATAATTTACAGGTGACAAATCATCACACCCCCCCCTCCTCCCCTCCAAAAATAGGGCTTAATATCAGTCTTCACTAATAAGGATCACTGAGTACATTATATACTGATATTTTTTCCATCTTTATAGCTATCAAGTAAGCATTACTTACCTCGAATCATTGCTGGAGATAACCGAGACTTGAGAGGAATGACTTGGTTTTCTCCTGTTTCGTAGTGCCGCAATAGATCTGCCACGGTTTCGAATATCGGTTCGTTTGGAATACCGACCTGAAACCAGTTCAAATAGGAATCACCAACCGAGGGGAAAATCTGACATAATTTCTAAATTTTGACGATTGATGGCGTTCGTTTAACTGTATAGTTTAGACCTTCACATACAATTCAACGGATATAGATTAGTTTTATGTCTGAGTGACCGAAAGGTGTTCATTTCGGAGCTCCAGCATGTGTATACATCCCCTCGTCAAGTATAAAAATAGTTCATGAAATGACTGAGTTTAATTTTGAGTCCATCCTAGATAATGACATAGTGAAACTCAGTACATGTAGGGGTCAAAACTAAGTTTCTATGTACACCAATAAAGTAGGTCAAGCTAATATCTGGTCGTAAATTATATTTCAAGTAATTTTACAAACCAATATCATTTGAATGGGTCTTGACTGATTTCTACAACAAAGTTATGAAAAATTTTGACTTGTCTTTGTGTGCAAATATGCTGAATAAACCTTCCTCTCACACACCTGCTGCCTCCCCTCCCACCTCCCATTATGAGATTTGGCAAAAGTACATCAATAGCACAACAAATATACATTTCAACTTGATAATGACACTTCCTAGGAAGTAAGCAACTGTCAGTGCCACTTATGGAGATTGTTAATGTTACACTTTTGCTAAATTTAAATCAATATTGAGTAAACATCTGTTTTAGTATGACCATGTCACCACAAATCCTCCCTACTTTTAACAAATTCTTGAATATCTCTGTAGATAGAGAATCTACCTAGAAAATTCCACTAGCCAGCACCTGTTTTTTTTAATTCTCTTTCAAATGAGACATATTGAACCAGTTTAAGGGGTAGAAATATGTCCATAAAGGAGTTCTTAAAAATGGACTTGTGACTCAAAAAGGCCCCCCCCCCCCAAAAAAAAACAAAAAACAAAAAAAAAACTGAAATCTCTTTTTTTTTCTAAAAACTCATATCAAAATACTAAAGACTAAAACTGTAAGGTATTGTATGGCCACAAAACCTTTAAAAAAAAAGAAATCATATTCCTACCTCTACTTGGTTAGCTATAAAAAGCAAAAATGTGGTCAGGTCGGCTAGTGCCTCTACAAGCTGGTCTACTACAGTAGGCTATAGCCATAACCCAGAGACCAACCGTCCACCCGCTAATAATTCAGATTATCATATGAGCAGATTCTATTGAAATCATCAGGAATGATTTTTTACATCGCATTGAGAAGAGGTACAGCATGCATACTTCTCTCTTCCTTATATAGTATATTATTCATCTGTTCGTTTCAGTTTGGTTATAAAAACGATATTTGGATTATACAAATTATGAACATATATGATGATGAGTCTATAACGGAAATGCTAAACACAAACTGATGACATGTTCATAATCATGTTTAATAAAATTTGATAAATCTCATGAATTGATGCTAAGTTTATACCTGGTAGCCTGTAGGTAGTTTGTTGATCATAAGCATTATGACTTTCTTTTGAGATTCGGTGGGTTTGATAAAGACAATCACAAAGGCGTCAACGTTGTTACTGCGCTGTCGCACCAGATAGTTGAAGTCCGGTGTCTTCTTGTGGTAGTCTTGGAGTTGAATTTTTGCCCAGTCCGAGCTGAAAAGTCCAAGTATGAACATATATTCTTCTGGGTATACATGTATTTTAAATTTAAGTATCACGAATATGCAAAGCAAGTACATTCAGCTCCTGGAACAGATAATAAGATTTTTTGTGAACACCTTAATGAGAAGTGGCAGTCATAGTGTCGTTCTATTGTTGTTATTTCAAAGCAAATCAATAAAGACGACCTCACTGACATTTTAGAGGATGACCTTACACATGGTGACCAAGACACGCACCACTCGACAGGACATGCAACTAGAAATTAGTATGACTCACACTAGTGTCACTCATCAGACCACAAAGAACCTGGTCCTGTGATCATCCCAGTGGCCATGCTTTAAGGCTCATGTTGTCCATGCTGTACCCCCGAATTGTATTATGTTCCTCATGTTTTGTCCACAGTGTTCTCGGCGACTGACTGCATTCGGTCAAGCCCCTCACATTTTAGAGTACGGTCGACTATATTCAGTCATGTTCAGTCACGTTATGCGGTGTTTATCATGTGTCGCTAAAGCCCGGAATGATAATCATTAGCATCATGGCCACCAGGGCTGATTTTTTTTTTTTTAGATTTAAAATTCTTCCACAGTGACAATCAGGGTCTATCATGTTTGTCTACCCCCCCCCCCCCCCCCCCCCCGAGTTGTGTCCCGTCCCTCACGGTTCATTTTAAATGTGGCCCCCGGGGTAACCATGGCCTCCGTGTAAACCTAGTATTCAGAGTTGCCAGTTGCGGGTCAGAAAAAAACATTGAAATAGATGTAATTGCAGTACAGGGTTTCCACATTACATGTGTACACATTACAGTGCCGAATCAAAAGAGAGCTCAAGAATTTACATGGTCAGTGCAAAGGTTCAGTGGAGGATCATGGGCTGTGGTTGAATTGGGTACTTTAGCAGTTGATATATCAATATTACATGAGGAATTATTTTTTATTCTGAAAGTGAAAACCTGAATTTCAATGGAAACATTGAAAACTGGCATCGCTGAGTATTAAGTCAAAATATTAAGTCAAAGGTTTCTTTCTTTCTTATATGTATAACAAACACATGCGTAGTTGAGATCCACAATAAAGATTAAATTGGCGAGACGAGTAATATTGTATACAGTTCTTAGCACAGTCGACACAAATAAAAATCAAAAGACAATGATATATTATGATTTCATATTACATCGTTTTATACACAACCATCATCGCCTTTGAACGCCTTGTTATTCATACACATAGAAAGAATTCACTACCATAAATATGAAATAGAAATTAGATAATATCTCTGGATACGTGGCTAGGGTTGAGTGTCACCGTTCGAGCTACAGCATTAAATTGGCGGAGCAGTCATCTACTCGCGTTATTTATAGTCAGACCACTCGCTGCCAAAAAAGAAAAAAGACATAGGAGGAAAATAAGTCAGACCCCTCGCTGCCAAAAAAGAAAAAAGACATAGGAGGAAAATTAGAAATTACACAATACTACAGAATGTACATAGACGATTAGATTTTTAATTCTATTCTCGGAGAATTTTAAGATCACTCACTGTACAGGCCCGTGGAAGCGATGTTTGTGGAGCATTTCCACCATGGGCGAGTTGATGGCGGTACACAAGTGGTAGTAGAAGTTGATGGTGAGCCGGTAATACCCATCCACTAGAGACACGAATGACCGTGCTTCGCATGCAGACCTAAAGATGAAGATCTGCCAGGAGAAATACAAAACATCTATTGGAATTCTGAACAGTTAAATGATAACTCTACCGCGGGATTTAAACTTTTTCAGATCACAAAGGCAGCTTCGCTCGATTACTGGGTTTTGCGTAGCCGGAGGGGCATAGTGTATTGTGGCACATTTGGTGCGCCCGCCTATCGGATCAACGGGGAACTCAGCTTGCGCGTTAGTATGCCCAACGTCCACCAGACGGCAGCAGCAAAACCGCTGCAAGTGCATCGTCTCGCCGGTGTCTGCAACTGTCATGTGGTCGTCGGCGATGTCAGAAATAGAGGATTTGGTGGATCAGCGCAGAGTTTTAGAGATTAAGGGACATCTGGCTGACCATTGTCGGCGAGGATCATCGTCTGGCGACTCAAAGCCTGTCAGCGGGGCATCTTCTGAGCGTCTGTTTGATGTGTTTTGGTGGATCACATGCTTGATACAGCATCACATCATTTTACCAATTTTACTAATTTACAACATGCTGCAGTTTGCATCTGGCTGCAGTTTTCTTGGGAAAGTCTGGAGGCATCATGCTGTAGTTAACTGGACTTGAAACACCTGGATGCATCATGTTGTGGTTGTCTCGAAACTCAGTGATATCGGTGAAGTGGTACCAATTCTGATAAACGCCAATGATCTGATAATATAGGTAAGGTAAGGTGAGGGAGGGACAAAGGGCGAGGTGTGAATTGAGGTCACTCAGTTAGTCTTTTTGATAGTACAAAAAAACAGACCTGATTTAATATTAGTCAGTAGTCAGTCATGTTATCTGTGAGTAGCTACACAAGGAGTAAACTCTACGGTCCTCAAACTGACCCTATAGGATGAATTAGACCCAGCAACACTTTGAAATTATGAGAGGGATGGTCTTTTAAGGCATTGAGTCTTTGATTTTTCACAGCATAATGTACCCTTCCCTAAGGGAGTTGAGGGCGTGGGGACGAGCAAAGTTGTACAATGCCTCGTAATATTGTAAAAACACTAAGCCTTACAATTTCCCATTTGTATGAGGGGGATTTGGATTTTGAAGGTTCAAATCGACATCGAACGTTTGTTTGGAACAACATTGGATTGAGATTAAAATATAACTGCACCCAGTGACACTTCAAATGTGATTTCATGCACTGATTAGAATATGCCTCTCACTTGTAAAATCTGAATGCACATTGTCAGTTTACATGTACTTACACACATTGATTGAATTGGGTCTCTCACTTGGAAATCTGACTGCACTACTTTAGAAAGACTGGCACAGATAATCATTATCAAGAATTAAAATGTAATTAAAGCATTAAAGAATATAATACTAATAGATACTTTTATAACTTGGTACCGACATGGTTAGTGCTGTGTGTATTATTTGCTAATGGCATGAGCTAATATGGTGGTATTTACCTTAGCAAATGTCTAATTAAGAAACAAAAAACACACCAGTAGTTTGCTCATAACGCATGTATTCTTTCCTGTGCAAACAGTTTAAAGTTTTGATTTATGGATTTGTACCTACTGAAGATAGCTTTTATAGTGAGACTGGTAAGAATAAGGAAATACGTAATTTTCTCTAGATTAATCACGCTATATTACAACAACTGAAACTGCGCATATATAGTTAATAAATCTGATTGGCAAATCCCATATTTCTGGTCAATGTGGACAGGTCTCACGTTTTGAACATTGTATTAGAACATGAACTTTGAACATGGCAATTCCTGTTTAACATGATATTAGCCTTAACAGCAGACATTCGAGATGAGTAGCAACGTTAGTCTCTAAATGTAGACTAAAAATGTTGTCGTATTATGTTCGACATATTGATACGCCCTAATAATTATGTTTTGTTTGAAATACCACCAACGATTACCAAGTGTATGTGGTATAGAGCTGTATCTACGTGGTATGTTTCAAATTTACTTATAAATACATCCCAGCGTTTAACAGAACAATTATCCAACGGTCGTGTTTCAGGACGACCACAGTGTATGTAGTTTTTCGCCTACTTCAAGTATTCCACCCCATCCCCACCCAATCATATTAATTGGCTGAGGAGAGGAGGTATGAAACTATGGTATAGTCTACTTATTTCACGAAGCCCGACAGTGGTTTATCAAATATTTACGGAATTGTCCCATTTTAAGACTGACAATGTGACTTAATAACCAACTTGGTTTGTTGATAGCTACTCAGTGTAGACCAAAGAAGTCTTCTACAATTCCTTGGTGTAGACGCAACGTGCTTGTTGTTATGACGTTAAGCTGACGCAATGAAACGCGACCAAGTAGACCGACACGTCACACTTTAAGATTATAGATTACATGCATTAAACTTTACAACACTTTCTCCTTTGTTATTTCATTCAACAGAATCAGAGACGTTTATTTTTCACTTGTGCAAATCATCCTAGCAGTCGCACCACTTTAGTTGAAAAACAGGAATGCGCTAATTAATGTTAATTAACAAAACATGCTTCCTCTGCATGTGTCCATGTTTGAAAACACTAATTACATCGGCAATGTTGAACAGCGGAACGCCAGGAAAGGACATAAGAACTGGCAGCTCATCTATGATAGCCCATTTAATTCACTGTGGCAGAACTAGTCATTTTAGTTATACATAAATTAACTAACTAAACTTTCAGCGAATTGCTATAATTGAGTGATAGAATGGGTGGATGGGGAGTAAGCTGCCCGCTCTCTATCCCACCAAGCCTCATACACATAGCACATAGTGTTCATCCCATTTATGATTGATATACCCATGGCTGGACATCTATGATATACTACCTTACTACGTAACTACATAAAAGGGCATTTTTCATGATATTTAGGTACAGTAGAACCCCGCCTAACGGACACCCCGCATAACCGGCGACTTTTCTTCGGAACGGAAATTTTTCCCTCTATTTGATGTTTAATTTAACCCAGCATAAGCGGTCACCCTGCATAAGCGGACACCCCGCGTAAGCCCACAATTATTTCGGCAGACACCTCAGATGGACACCCTATCAAAAATGGCTTATCGGTGTGGGTACAATACTCCAGATTATCGAGATTAATCTATTTTTGGCGTGGTACAAGTCCACCTAAACAGTTGTGACAATAGGAGTCGGTGGACGTTGTCTAGCGGGCCTGGGCGGGCTTTGTGAGTGGAGGGGGTAGTCCGCGGCGGACTTGAGCGGGTAGGTGTTAAAGCTGTCGCGGTTCGCTGGCCACTGGCCACAAGGCCGGATCTGTAATACAGTGTACATTAGGGCTGTCAGCCCCGGGACTGTGTATGTGAGTGCCTGATCACTAACCATGTACATTTTACAAATATTTATTAACTTATTCATTAATTTATTCCTTATAGCAGTGACCCTTTCCATTTTCTAGATGTAATTATTTGTTTTTTTATAATGTCACATATATTTAATAAAGATTCCATTTAACAAGAGCTGGGAGTGCATTTTAAAGAAAAAAATATTGGCCTTTAAAGACCAAATTAGCAGGTGGACGCATCTGAATCTCAAAACAGTTCAAAGGTCTGCTAGTAACTAATTACTATAGACCCTATTGAGGTATCCCGTAATTCAGTCTGTTGACAAGTTCCGGGTTTCGCTGGTTACCGACGTAGTATGGTGATAGACCCCTTACTCGTAACCCAGAATTAATGCAGTTTAACGGTTTTCAGACATCCTCAAATTGAAATTCTGATGTCAGAAATGGAAATTTCAGCTATTTCTACATGGGAATCCGAAATTATATTCAGTTTCTCCAATTATAAATCAGAAAACTGTGATTCATTTTATCGTAGTGTGCCAAGTCTATCGAGAGCGGAACTTTGCTTTACCCGGGGCGATAATCAGGAGTTTAGTAACCTCTGGAGGCTCTATGACAGGGATACAAAGGTTGATATGGAATTGCCATATTTTCGTTTTTTCCAAAGTTAGGTATCAACAGTCTTATATCAGTCTCGTAACAGTCTTACAACAGTCGTTTAACAGTTTTACAATGGTCTTACAACAGTCTTATATCAATCTTACAAGAGTCTGGTATCAGTCTTAGAACAGTCCTGCAACAGTCCAACAAGTCTTGTATAAGTTTTAGAACAGTCATGTAACAGTCTTAGAACAGTCATGTATCAGTCTTACAATAGTCTTGTATCAGTCTCACAACAGTCTTGCAACAGTCTTGCAACAGTTTTGTAACAGTCTTACAACAGCTTCCCTCTCTCCCCCCTCCCATCCCCCTCCCAGTTGTAACAGTCGTACTATAGTCTTGCATCAGTTTTACAACAGTCTTACAACAGTCTTGTATCAGTCTTATAACAGTCTAATAACAGTCTTACATCAATCTTACAACAGTCATAAACCAGTCTTAGTCTTCCATGTCTTGTAACAGTCTTACAAGTCTTGTAACAGTCTTAGAATAGTCTTGCATCAGTCTTACAAGTCTTGTAACAGTCTTACAACAGTCTTACAAGTCTTGTATCAGCCTTACAACAGTCTTACAACAGACTTGTAACAGTCTTATGATTTAGTAATAAAAAAAAGAATTGTGGCCATCCAAAATTCTGGGTTGTGACGGATGGGATGTTTTTCATCTGTATGGTCCGCACAACATCCATATGCATTGTAAGAGAAGTCTGACTTCTTGGGGAGACGCAGAAAGCAATACTTCCACAAAACAATTCCGCAGATTTTTCTTAAATCACTAACATAAGCAGGCTGGATGCTCAGACAAAACGAATAAATGTTGTGTTACCTCGTTAGGTGAGCTCGACACCCAATTTATTGCAGAAAAAAAGAAGGCATCAAAACCCATCTTTCTTAATACTGACAAAATTACAATCACTAATATTTCGACTTACCCGGGGCATTCCAGCATATCGATTAATCTGAACGCGCGACTCTTCAGCCAAGAAACTGATGTCGAGAATATCCTTGATTTCGCACACGTGTTCTGTCTGAAAATGAAAAATTATGTGCTGAATTTCAAACATATTTGTTTATGTTAAAAATGGAGAGTTGAAGAGCGCGAATAGTCATATTCTTTTATCCATCATGCGATGCATACCGGGGTATGCAAACTTGGATTGACTTCAGTTAATATTCTTGAATTAATGAACTAACATAGACGAGAACACACAATGATGAAAGACTTGACCAGGTTCCGGTCAAACAGGAACTATAGTAAATTACAATACAATGTATTTTCTTTTTAAACGGCAATGCAGTAATGAAATGAACCTAGAGCAGGGGAAAATTTCAATGGAGAAACGGCGTATGTGCGTGTAAGGTTTGCAGGAACTTGGGAAGTTCATTGCGTGTAAATATAAAAAAAAACAAGTATCAAAGTAAATAACATTGAGATAAACATTTCATCGACACTGTTCCATATTACCAACGCTTATACATGGCCTACATACTTGACCATCTCTCTTACAGACAGCATAAGCATTTATACAAAACGACCTGACCATGCTGTACAGGCTACAAAACGAGATGCTAATTTACGGTTCGTATGGAACGAGGCATTTATGCCAAGTTCTGTATGAACCGTAAATTATCATCGAGCTTGTACGATCACGGTGGGTCGTTTTATATTTACTATATACCCAAAATCAATAAAATTGGCTAATAACTAATATTCTAACTAATATTTCAAATGATGTGTACGGAAGGGTGTGCCGTATTTTCCCGTACGGAACCCTGTTCCGTAAAGGAATTTACATTATGTGGCGAAACGGTGTTTATTTACAGTATATACGGCATGGGTATATAGTAAATGAAACAAACAGTTTTCTGTTGATGTGAAACTTGATAACATCGTCCGTATTTTTACTGCTAGACAGAGACATGGGTCACTTGGTTTGGTTGATTTAACTCCAATCATTTTAAGTAACTGTTACTACTGTTGTTATTCTTACGTTTTTATAAGTACACCCTACCTATAGTGTAGGTTATTTTGCCTGTGTAGTCCTGGCAATTTATTGGTATTTATCTTTCAAAAAAACACACTTTGAGCCTGGTATGGCCAGACTATACTCACAACAGTGTGGATCCACGATGATACCCTTTGATGCATGTCATATTATCAACGTATCTGTTTTTAGAGTTTGTTGCTAAAACATTGAACAACTTGTTCCTGACGCAAACCATGCATTGTTTGCAGTATTCATCTTAAGGTACATACATCTAATATAAAGTTCTACAAGCATTTGACATTTCTTCACATTAGTAATTTTAGGGTTCGTACATAGATGGCCCAAAATAATTCCAGGCTTTATCCAGGCTTTTCCAGGCTCTAATATATGTTTACCAGGCACATCTGGTCACTGTTCTTAAAACCATATCTGATTTATCACTGAATTAAGTTAAAATTTTCGATGGGAAATTCCAGGCTTTTCCAGGCCCGAAAATCCCAAAAGCATAATTTCAGGCTTTTCCAGGTTTTCCAGGCACTATACGAACTCTGTAATTTGCAGTTGCTGTGTAGGAGGTGCACTCCAGACTTATCTAACTAAAATGTATATTCAAAATCAGGGTATTAGAAATCTTAAATTAAGATGAGATCAACTTGTTAGTAGTCTAGACTAGCCGCATGGGATTTACTTTCATAGATATATAGTCAGCTCAACAAATTTATGACCAAGTAAATCAGAGACGTTAATCTAAGCCAACCTCATTGAGCTTGTTAATGGCGAACCAGTGAAGCACACTACTGTAGTGTATGATTATGTGAAATATGGGAACTAAGGCAGGATGATGGTGGATTATTATGGCAGCATTTATTCCTATGTCTTCATGGTACCAGGGCTATGGACAGAGAGAGAGAAGTATGTCACAATCCCCTGTTCCTAGAAATACCACATAGAGGTCATACATGAGTAGTTGTTAGAGTTGCTCACAGATGGCAGCAGCTTACAGTAAGTGTGTCATGTTAACAGTAACACACATATAGAGACCAAACATTAGACATTAGATGCAATAGTATACAAGGATACTACATCCCTCCTCTTCTTGGAAAGAAAGTACATCAGACCCTATGTTCACAAACAATATCTGAGTCACATGCATGCAAGATTATACAAAACTGAAATGGTAAATGAACATTAATAAAATACAGATACCTATTAATGTAATCTACTTAGATACATAATCTTCTAAATACTTTGGTCTGCGCCTAGCACGTTGCGGAAGTATGTGCTGAGCTGATACAGGTTTACTAGGACTAGGTGTGTTAGGCTCAGGTACATCAGGTGCTGTGCTAGTGTTACTGATTGCTGTTTCATCTAGTACATCTTCGTCAGTAATATCAATCACCTCAGGTTTTACCATTGTTGGCTTGAAACAAGAACTGTTTCTTGTGATTTTATGGTCTTCAGATGTAGCAGTTAGCATATTACCCTTCTTTCTTGTTACCTTATATTGTTGTGAGACATATGCAGGTGTTAACTTACTATGCTTCGTTTCTGTTCTGACAAGGACTTGATCACCGACATTAATCTTTGACTCAGTTGCATGATTTCTAGAATCAGCATACCTTTTCATTTTTGCTTTTGCTTCTTCATCATTTTGTTTTGCTTTTAGATGAATGAGGTCATCTGACTTGATATCTAACTGGGGTAATTTTGTCAAAGGTTCTCGCCTTAAGAGTAGAAAATATGGTGTAAACCCAGTAGATGGATGTGGGGTTGCACGGTATTGTCTCAGGAATTTGTACATTTGTTGTTTCCAGTTTTTACCCTCAATTTTTGAAGTACGAATAGATTTCATGAGTGGCTTATTGAATGCTTCTGCTTGTGCATTTGCACGGGGCCATCGTGGTGTAATTTTACGGTGATGAAAACCAGAATATTTCGCAAACTCAGCAAATGCATGCGAGTTAAATGGACTACCATTATCAGTCTTGATTTGTTTGACTCCCCCCCAATCTGACAAAATTTTGTCCAAAACAGGAATAACTGTATTTGCAGAAACAGACTTGACAATCTCTACTATAGGATAACGGGAGTATTCATCCGTGATGACAAACAGATAGTCACCTGATGGTAATGGACCACAGAAATCAGCACTTAGATTTTCCCATGGACCATCTGGTAAATCGGACATGCACAATGGTTCTAACCGTACAGGGTCATTTTGTACAAGTTGACATGCAGTGCAATTTCTTATTCGCTCTTCTACCAGGTTATTGATACCTGGAAACCAAACCTTTGATCTTATAAAGGATTTTGTTCTGGTCATTCCTTGGTGACCTTCATGAGCAATAGCTATAGCTCTTTCATATAGGCTTTTGGGTAAGACAATTTTGTTACCTTTCAGTAGTATGCCTAATGGGTGTAATGTTAGTTCTTCGCGAACTGCACTGATCTCTTTCAGCGTTACACAATCAATTTCAGGATCAGTCAATTTTCTTAACAAATGCCAATTTCCAGAATTTGTGAGTTCAATGGCCTTGCCATATGTAGCATCGTTTGTAACAGCATCACAAATATCAGACAAAGTCAAAGCAGCAAAGGCACAGGATTCTGCAACAAAATTAACATATAATTCGGCAATGTATTCTTCCTGAGAACTTTTATGACTTGGTGCAGGATGGCGAGACATCCAGTCTGCTGGATTCTGCGATCCAGGCAAATGTCTAATTGTAAAATCATATGATTGTAAGCGGAGTCCCCATCTCTCAATTCTCAGTGACGGGGCTTTTGCCTTTTTCCAAATCTTTTCTAGAGGTTTGTGATCTGACCAGACCACAAAATGTGGAGCCCCTCGTAAATACATATCAAAGTGTTCACAGGCCCACACAATTGCAAGAGCTTCGCGCTCAGTTTGGCTATAGCGAGATTCTGTTGGGGATAGTGCACGGCTCGCATACTCAATTACATCATTATCCTGACAGAAGATTGCCCCCAAACCAACAGGGCTTGCATCAACAATAATTTCTGACTTTTTGTTTGTGTCAAAATACTGCAGCACACTCTCATTAGACAAACTGTCTTTTAAAGACTGAAGCGATTGGTCCTGTTCACTAGACCACACAAACTCTGTGTTATTACGCAACAATTTCCGAATTGGTTCACTAACTGTTGCGTAATTAGGAATGAAACGTGAGCAGTATGTTAGCATACCAATGAGGCTACGTACCTCAGAGACATTTGTTGGTGCAGAAATATTTCGAACCGCACTGACCTTGGTAGGGTCAGGGGATATACCTTGTGCACTAAACTTAAGACCATAGAAGATGACATCATCTTTATAGTACTCATTCTTAGTGCCATTTGCTGTCAGTCCTGCCTCCTGTAGAGCTGTTAAAGTGGCATTTAAGGCTTGGTCATGCATTTGTTTGGCATTTTCACCCTTACCATATACCAGAATGTCATCACTGATATTCTTAACATGTGGGATATGCTGGATCACAGAGCGAATATGCTCATTGAAGATTTCAGAAGCAGAGGAAATTCCAAAGAATAATCTTTTGTACCGAAACAGACCTTTGTGTGTAGAAAAAGTTGTTATATATCTTGACTCTGGATTGAGCTCCAGCTGGTGGTAGCCAGCCCGGAGGTCAATCTTTGAAAAACAGGATGCACCATTCAGGTCACTTATCAACTCCTCTGTTGTGGGTAACAAATGTCTTTCACGGGAAATCGCTTTGTTAGCTTCCCGCATATCAATACATATCCTAACCTCTTCTTTGTTCTTCTTAGGCACAACAACAATAGGGCTTACCCAAGGAGTAGGTTCCCCATCTACTCTTTCAATAATGTCTTCAGAGAGTAATTTATCCAACTCTTTCCCTACTTTTTCCCTCAAGTGGAAGGGTGTCCTTCTAGAACGCTGTGCCACAGGTTTGATTTTCTTATCTATGTGAAGTTTCACTTGAGTACCTGTCAACTTACCAATCCCTTTGTACAGCTTGGGGAATTTGTGCTTAAGGCGGTCAGAGCTATCTTTGATGTTATTCAGGTTTACCTTTACCAAACCAAGTTCAGAAGCTGAACTATAACCTATCAATGTACCAAAACTGCCAGCGACCACCTGAAACTTATGTACCTGGAGGTTGGACCTGGTCTCCACAGTGAGTTTACATGTACCTAACACCTTAATGTGTGTACCTCCACCATAGGGACATAACCTTCTTGAGCCTGATTTTGATAACTGTGGTTTGCCTAGCTTTACATACATAGACTGATCAAGAATGTTGACCACACTACCAGTATCAACCATAACCTTACAGTGTATATTTTCAAGTTTTACAGAGGCATGTGGCAATTTAGTGTTCATAGAGTTTAGGGAGAGACAATGGTCGTTGCATATATGATTGACAGTTTTTGTATGGTGGCGTCATCTGTCACCATAGTAGTACTCTTCACTGGAGTCATCACTGGAGTCAGATTGCCCGGAGCTCTCTGCTACAGTGTTCACTTTGTTTCTCTGCTGGCCCTGCTCCTTGCGTTTAAGTCTGAAGCAGACCGACCTGAAGTGTCCCTCGACCTTGCAGTAATTGCAAGTTTTCCCCCGGGCTGGACACACATCCCTGGAATGTGACTGATCACTACCACACCGATTGCAGCTTGACTTTGAAGAATGTGTAGTTGTGGAACGATATTTCCCACTATTCCCACTGTGTTTTGAATGTCTTTGTTGTCTGACTGCATTAACGGAGGTCTCACTGCGACGTTCACTCTCCATCACACTAGCATTACGGTCAGCTAACTCTAGGGACCGTCCTAACTCCAGAATGTCTTTTAACTTCTTGTCAGGCTCACGGAGTGCTCGCCTACGAAGCCTGTTTGATCTGCAGTGTTGTGTAATTTGGCACAGGATTTCTGTATCTGCATCAGCAAAATTGCAATTTCTGGATAGGGTTCTCAACTCAGTTACATAGTCATCTAATGACTGGTCAGGTTTTTGTGCACATGATCTAAAGGTGAATATTTCCATCTGAAGATTTGTCTTTGGTTCAAAATAGTTTGTCAAAAGTTCACTTGTTTCTTTGTATGTGTATGGCCCAGTGCCCTTTTCTGCATCATAGATGTCAAATACCTTCTCACCAGCATAGTGTAGAAGGAGAGCACGGCGCCTCTTGTCTGTGTCATTACCTTCTAGACCCATGCCGACAAATAACATTTCTAATCTGGCCAACCATCTTTTCCACCTGGGACCAGAATTGCTTTTGTCTGCCTCATAATCAAAGGAAGGAAAATGTGGCAAACTGAAACCATCCATGTTTGGTGATTTTTCCCAAAAAGTTTTTGTCAGAATTGTGCACAAAACAGAGATAGTCCTAAACAAAATGTCTGTGGATTAGTGACCAAAAGTCCCTTTTCTGTAGAAGCAGCGTCTATAGCAAATGTCTGTAGTTGTCAGGGGACTATATGTATAAAGTGTAACTGGCCTACCTTGAAGATGCCCAATGTCCACATAGCCATAACATTATGAAAATACTGTAGATATAATCCAAATCTTACTATCAGTGCCCTCTAATTGGTAATTAGGGGTATCCAAACCACTGTAGTAGGTGTTATATTAGAGTAGAATATAAAGCCACATGTGGGGATTACCCATGTGCTTACACCAGGATCTGCTCACACAAAGGAATACTACCAAATCACACCATGCTGTTCCAAACTGCCAAAGTCCAAATCCAAAATCACACAATAAGTTGGTAAAAGTTTGACAAAAGTAGCCAAAATCATATTCCAGTGGGTCCTCTTAATATCCTCGTCGCCATTGTAGTGTATGATTATGTGAAATATGGGAACTAAGGCAGGATGATGGTGGATTATTATGGCAGCATTTATTCCTATGTCTTCATGGTACCAGGGCTATGGACAGAGAGAGAGAAGTATGTCACAATCCCCTGTTCCTAGAAATACCACATAGAGGTCATACATGAGTAGTTGTTAGAGTTGCTCACAGATGGCAGCAGCTTACAGTAAGTGTGTCATGTTAACAGTAACACACATATAGAGACCAAACATTAGACATTAGATGCAATAGTATACAAGGATACTACATCTACCAATGAATCTTTGAAAACCATCAAACATTGGAACAGAATAACAGAATTCTGAATGTATTGATGAATCAAGGAATTCTAGCATTCAAAGGAATACCACAGAATGGTAAGTTAAACTGAGAGAACGCAAAAATGTGCAAGTCGATTTGGCAAGGCCTGGATATATCTCACCCCCCCCCCCCCCCTCCAATGTGCCGACGTATTTCAGCAGTCTTTGGACTACACCTACGCGGGTGGGGTGGGAACTGGAGCGAGAGAGCTATGAGGAAGCTCCTCTGTAGGTTTTCGTGGACAAAGGTTTGATAGACGAGGGGATGTATGCTATCTATAAAGGTATGACAGGCAAACAATAAGGTAGGAACTCTCCACAGATATATTACTCTGTCTGTAAGGCTTAAATCCAAAACCTGACATTCTATAGGAAGGAGAGCACATTCAAAGACCTATGAGACAGCTAAGATGGTGCTCTTACCGGTGGTTAACCTCTTAAATATTATAACCAAAGGAAGATACATGAGTGGTGTTTGAATGTAAAAGAAAGTAGTTGGGACTAGGGCCATAGCTGCCCGCTCTCAACCCACACGCTACACATACATACTGTGGTGCATAGTTGGATATTTTCAGCTTTCTTTCTTCTTAACATGAGACCAGAAAAAGAAAAATCAAACATCGTAAACTCTAATTTACATTCCACTGGTCAGATCTTGTCCAAATAGATCTATTTGATCATTTGATGATCATGATTCGATCTTTTAAGAAACACATATCCTCCATTACTTGATACATGTCTTCGTCGTCTGTTTCTTCATCAGTTTTTGAATGACGGGAAACTTGACTTCTATTAAGCTCTTATATGCAGGGATGTCATAAAAAAACATTTTTCATTGCAAAACAGGGTTTACACATTACTTATGCATTACAGTGGAGAATCAAGGGATTAAGGGAAAGCTCAAGTTTTACATGGGTCAGAGGGGGGGTTCAGTGGGGGTTATGGGCTGTGGCTGAATTGGATAATTTAGCAGTTGCTATTTCAATATTACACGAGGAAAAATATTTTTTTAATCTATAAATGAAGACATGTATTTCAATGGAAACATTGAAAATCAGCATCCAATTTCAACCAGCTCCGCCATGTTGGCTGTAAATTCACCAAAATAGTTTAGGGGTTGGTTTACTGTTTACGGCGATTGTGCTTGTCTGTCAACCCTGCCCTGCAATGACTAATAGGGAGACATAAAAGAAGCTAGTCAGGGGAAATACTGCGAGTGAACCACCTTCGTCCACTTAGAAATTCTTTTAGACTTCTGTGCAAAGTATCAGACAATGGTCAATTGGTGAGAAGTTACGGCCTGGTAATTCAAGAAGCACTGAGGAGTTTGGCTGCCCCCCCCCCCCCCCCCCCCCCATGTTAAGTAAGCTTTGTATGGATTTAAGTCATGATGTATATTTAACAAATGTGGTGTATCAATCATTCACAACATAAATGATTATAAATGAGTCTAAAACTCACACTGAATGCACCTAGCTGAGCGGCGTTTGGGGCATCCGTAGTTCCGCTCAAATTATCTTCATGCATGGAGTTTATTTCCAGGTTAAGTGACTTCTCTTTATTGAGCAAATTCAATATAGATGCAATTAATAATGCAACAAACAAAAAAACTGCTTTTGTGATCAGGTTGTCTTCCCATTAGATTTTCTCCTTACAGAATAGAAAATTAGACAATGCATCCTTTTTACCACTGATCCAAGTCATTGATTAAATCCATATAAACATGACCTAGGATTTGACTTAAATCATATTCCATGAAGTAAATAGCACATTCAGCTGACATTCTAAAGCATTTCACAAATTGAAAAGAATGTTACCTTCATCAACATCTGTAAAGGAATTAAAGAAATACTGAAGAAGGCACTAGTCTAAATTACAATGTTTCTCATAATTCTGACACTACCATCATCTTGCAACCCAGAGGAACAACTGAGGCTCGAAGATTAAAAATATTTCTTCATTGAGTCACACAATCCTAATCGAAGGTGAAACATACCCGTCTTGTGAAATTGACATACTAGATCCACCTTCTGTTAAAGTGAATTAATAATTGTTTTTATTCTTAGTGGCGTGCTGTGAATGTGGTGAATACAACAACCTGCTAGTGACACAATAAATCAGTCCGCCTTATGACTTCATGAACTTAAATTGCACGGAATTCCTGCATACATAAATCATATCTGGCCGACGTTTCGGAGGGATAAACCTCCTTCTACAGGGCATTTGACAAAGACAGTGAAGAAAATTCCAATGTTACCCTCATTTATACTCTTAGGTGGAGCTCAAAAGAACGGCCTCCAAAAATTTCAATTTCAATGCAAAAGTGAAACTCCATATTGTCCAATCAAGTCATTTTTAACTGTCTATTTTCATCAATACACTGAGACTCCAAAAACAAGAGGTCCATTTCAGCAATTTTGGCTCTTAAATGGTAGTCTATAATGTAACATATATATATATATATATATATATATATATATATATATATATATATATATATATATGTATATATAGATATCATGGTTTGATAGCTGGAGATAAGACGAATTACAGTTGATAACATTAAGAGTCTTAATGGGTTAGTGTGAATAATAACACGTTTCTACCCTAGACTTAATGAATTTTGTTTGTTCTTTCGCATAATTGCATTATGTAAGCACCAGTCGGGCCTGGGAGGATGAGCCCCTTTCACAGTCAATATTAAATTCTCTTGCAACCATAGATGTTGATGGGAGGGTCGCCATATCATATGAATATATGTAGATAATTTGGATATGATTAGTACATTCGTGGTAGACTTGCGCATACAAACATGTACTTACTTTCGTTTATCCATTTGTACATACATATCTCAAAAACGTTATGAAAATATTATACTCTCAGTCTCCAGGTTCTTTCTGAGGAATCAAAAATAAAATGCACGATATTGGAAGGTATGATATTCATCTATATGGGGGACTGTTTAAAGCATGGAAGGAATTTATTATTACTCACATTTGACTTGTTTCGCGTGTAGATGCCTGGATGTTTCTTATTATATGGGTCCACCACGATCTCCACGTCGTCGTCCTTCAGTAAGAAAGCCTCTATGGCGTAGTTAGGCACGTACAACATCAGTCCATTGATATACTGCATCTTTAGTTTGCGCGTCTCTACATCACAGCCATACTCCTTTTTCAGCTCCGTCTTAAACCCATTCTTGAGGAGCAACTTCCTAAGGTTTTTGTAGATGTCGGCAACACTTTTTGGCAAGAATCGTACCGGGTCAATCTCCAGTACTTTATCAATGCTTAAATTTTCCTGTTTGCCATAGCGGTGAACATCGGTCACCCCCATTCCCAAAATCCGCTCCCTCTCCAGGTGACTGATAGAACCCTGGAGGACGTCGCTGACAAAGTCATCTCTCACCTGCAGGAAGATGTACTCGAAGGCCTCCGGTCCTATACTGATCCCCTCCAAGTGTTTCGCGTGTGGTTTCAACCGCATGCGAAACAGCAGGCGGAGGTGGCCGACATCTGGGCATTTGATTTCTTCGTTTGGAGGGTACCACCTGGACAGATCCGGCTGGACGAGACCAAAGAGGTGCATGGAGAGTGAACTGATGCCCTTATGTCGCACCACGATAAGGACGAGCTCTTCCGCCGTGTACGTCCGGCCCGGGTGGTTCTCTACGAGGATACATTTTGATTCTGGAGTGTCCACATCGCCATACAGCTGGAGGATAATGGACCCCTGCGGCACCTGCTGCACCTCCTGTGAGAAGGAGCGCTTCAGCGGAAATTTGAGCGACTTGAACATTACTGGAGGCTTCAATTTCATTCTATAGCAGGACTTTGCACGGACAATGTCTGTTTCTTATTCTCCCCATCTGCGAGAAGCCAGTGTGGGTGCTTCACCTGAAACACAATTGAAATGTTGGATAAAGTTCAGAATTCAATTCTATTGTGTCAAATCTACGGTTCGGAATAGCTGTACAAGCCAGATACAGCGACACCGCACGATACATATTCCTGATAATAAAATTACTGACATTGGTATATGGTAGATATAAACTTGGACTTACAGGTCCTTACTCGTGTTCTTTACTCGGGGTTTTAAAGCTGTGTAAACTTGTTACCTACCACATATAAAACGTTAGAATTTTGTCGGATCCGGTGGGAGTTTTTCCCATACATAGAGACAGAGTGAATCAGATCAAGGAATTGTAGGAGAAGGAATAGCAACGGTGACTTGGAGCGACCATAGTGGCCAATATCTATGTCTCCCTATTGTTCTCCTGATGTGGGTGGTATGGCATGTGCGACGGCCCGTGACGGCTGTGATCACGGCCGTCACGCTCCAGTGATCACATCTTTGCTCCCTTGGTGGGCGTGATGCAGCCAGTCCTCCCTCACCAGTCCTCACCCACCAGTCCTCACAAACCAGTCCATACCCACCAGTCCTCACTCACCAATCCTCACTCACCAGTCCTTACTCACCAGTATTCACTCACCGGCACTCACTGGAAAATAGGTGTGGAGAGTAGGGTGGGAGATGTGCAGGTAGAATTTGAGCTAACAAATGACATACTTTTGACCTGCCGGTTGAGAACTAATGAAACAATCTATCCAAATCATCTAAATTGTTTCAGGTAGTACAGTTTCAGGCCTTTCTGATGGTATATAGCACATGTATGTAGGGTGTGTGGTTGTCTCAAAACAATTCACACCGTATTTGTATCGGACGGGTGGCTGACGGAGGCTCAGTGACCGGCATTGACAATGCACACAAACTTTGAAATGTGGAGACTGGGTCAATTCAGGTCACTTAAGAGTATAAAACACTAGCTTGGGAGTTATACTGTATGTCATTTATGTGAGAAAATATAGAATTAAGTCAATTTTTCTTGGAAAATATTTTTCAATATAAAAAAATAGGGGTCTATATGGCTTTTATACTTTGTCAAAATTTCAAACTATTATTTTTCTATTTGTTGAATTTTGTGCATAAATATCAATGATGCCTCTAAGATGCTTGGAGGCATCCAGGCATTCCCCAGGCTGGAGGCACCATGCTGCTGTTAAAGGGTTATGGATGGCCTCTGCCGAGACCCCTAGCGGATGACTTTGGAACTAGTGTATGCAATCACCCAACCGTGATGGCCGCGTGGCGACTGGCTGGGAGACACAGATAAATGCCTCATAGCCTGGCAGCCTGGCCTAGTTAGACTATAGGCCAGGTAACAGGTTGCAGTTTTGTGGTGCATTATTGGTAACGCCTCCATTTTTCTGTTGCATTGTGGGATTGGCAGACCACCAGATACACTGGTTCCCATGGTATCCACTGGGGGGCTCGGCAGAGATATATGCGGAACCCAGCCAAACCACTAGTCCACTAGTCCCTGGCCCTAGCGACAACGGGACGAACTACAGTCTAGTTGAAGGTCGTAGGAACCTGTTACCTGTCCCTTATTTCATTAGGGAAGGGAGCCAGTCCAAACGCCTCACACCTCTGTTGCCATTCCTTCTCTCTCCACTTTTTGTGAGGGAGGGAGGGAGGGAGGGAGGGAGAGGGAGGGAGGGAGGGGAGGGGAGAGGGAGGAGGGAGGGAGGGAGGGAGGGAGGGAGGGAGGGAGGGAGGGAGGGAGGGAGGGAGGGAGGGAGGGAGGGAGGGAGGGAGGGAGGGAGGGAGGGAACCCATGAATAGGGAAGGACCTGCATTGATTGGCTATTCAAAGGCCTATTCCTCTGTGAACACAGACCTAGGCATGGAGACTGTCAGAAGGGCCACAAGAGTGATATTCTCGTGCAGTACTAACTGTATCCTGCTAATCTTTTTAGCTTGGTGGACTTTTGGACAACAGCTTCTGTGCAAGTTCCACCAACTAGGCATACTTTCGATACTTGGCCGCCCTCTCAGCCTAGGTCCTATCCTCCGCCGCCTGGTCTCCGGCTGTCTGAAAATGGCGTTACAGAGATGTCCCACCAGCCACCTATTCTAGCCGCCCGATGGCCACACGGCATCCATACACTGAGACCCTGCACCGGGTAGGAGCTTGGCTGAGAGCGGACAGTGTCTCCATCTGGTGGACGTTGTCGGCATTATCATGCTTCACTAGTATTGCTAGTTTCCTATTTATTCAATGGAGGTGCTTCAAATGCCCGTACACACCCTATTATCAAGCAAAGCAGTGTGCCGCCATTTTGGGATTTGTGTGGGAACATTGAGAGCTCGTCAATTTTCAGCTGAATACTGTGGTTAAAAGAATAATGAGGGTAAATAAAGATAAGCCTTGATGTTATGAATGTGTTATGGCACACTCTTGTGCTAAAATTTTGCCCAAACTACCAAAACTGTCAGAATATTTCATCTCTGCAGTTGATGGTGTGTGTTGTGGTATATGTAGGTGAGCAGTCAACATGGATACTGGGAAATCTCACAGATGCATCCCAGGTATCACCCTGGGTTCTCTAGCTACCTCCATTGTGGCGCTGGCGGTGAACTTTCAAAGTGCATGCCATGCTCTCATAAAACCTATGCACTGAGCGTGCAGTTCCAGCCAGCAAAAAAATCAGTTTTTGTCAGCTGGAAGAAATCACACTAGGGCAGCAAAACTATGTACACCTGTGTGGGACGCTGGGTTCCATACCTAGCTGGTGGAACAGCGTGGAAGGACTATTTCAGCTGGCCGGTGGCCTTGAGACCCAGCAAACTCAGAAACCTTGAGGCAATTTGCCAGCAAACACCAACAGGCACTGATTTCACCTAGAGGCCAGGTCTGCTGGCAAATGCTGTGTGGTTGGTGTACCATGTTTTCGCTTGGTTGGTGGACCATGTACTTTCGCCATGTGTGGCCACCCTTCATGCCCTAGTGATACTAGGGGAATGTGTACATTCAAGCAATAGCCAATAAAATTTAAAATGACAATGGATATGGGAATGGGTAAAGCTAAGACAAACACGAAGTGGGGAGAGACACAATAAATCACAAACTATGAAAACAACTTTGAAGAGTAAGATAAGATGCAGTGATCCCCTCCATTCCAAAACATCCCAAGAACTGGCAGCTTTTCCCGTACCTCATCTTGTGTAATCTTAGTCTACTTTGTTCTGTTACTATAGTCAAATCTGCGAAAAGAGGGTAACGGTCCCTCAATTAACCCTTTAACCAACCTCTTTGGAGAAGTATGACTCACTTCTTTTATGAATTCTTAAAACCTAATAGAAATCATTAACCCTTTCAGGGCGAGTGATGCCTCGAGGCATTCCCCAATGTAGGGCGAACGATGCCTTGAGGCATTCCACAGCATAGGGCGAATGATGCCTTGAGGCATTATTTACAATATTTGTGATATTATTGTTTTATTAAGAAATAATGGATCAACAAGAGCTAAGAGTACATTTC